>BSBK01001235.1:740000-922138 GCA_027943335.1 Chamaecyparis obtusa
AAAGGAGTTAGATCCAATGGATCTAAGAAATGAATGGTGCCCACAACATCTACAACATGCATATGTGTACTCAGGGTAGGTGCATGATGAGGCTCTAGAAATAAAAGAAATACCATTGTTTTTACTAATGCATTTGTTCCATGTGTAGATATAGGTTACAACACCCATGATCAGTATTGATTCTCCTAGTACCCTACACTGAACCGGTGAGGGTTGTCAGAAGCTCTATTCCCATAGAGTTTTTGGGAACCCTAACCATCTCAAGGAGAGGAACTGAATCATGTGGGAGGCATTTAGTAAAGTTGCAATGTCAGTGGGACACTCTGAGATCATAAAGCCAAATGAATGGAGCATGGTCAAAACAGGGCACTGGCAGATCGAGGACATTCATCATCTGCATGATTAAGGTACATTGTAGCATAGAAACTAGTTTCAAGTCTGCATATCATAAAATGCTATGACATGAGGAGTCCTCTAAACATGATGAATCCATGCCTGAGAGGGGGAAACACATGACAAGATAATGTCCTCAAACTGTACAATCATAAAATAGACATGAGATGGGGGGCACCATGAGATCCATATAGCATAGGGTAACAAATAGATCTCCATCAATAGGGGATATGGATCAATGTTTAACAGTGGCATCAATAGTCATTAATTCAGTGCTGGATAATTAGTCTTCAGCCTCAGTCTAACAGTAAGTAGAAATCAAATGACATAATGCAGTATATCATCAAATGGATACCAAGACATGTACCATAATCTGAAACAACAAGCAATCAAAAAAATCAAGCTAACAAGTATGCAATGCTTTGAATCAATATCATGAGTCACTCACAGATCATTCATGAGTAGACAAATTAGAGAAATGATGCCAAAATACTAAATTAATATGAGCACTAGAAGATTCAAAGGGTACACATCATCAACATAATAGAGAACAAGATAATGTCATCAACTGTATATTCAACACATTGGCACCGTGAGGTTCATATAGCAATACCAATAAGGTGATACTTCCAGTGAATAGGTCGCCATGATCAAGCTAATAAAAGGTCATAAGTTTACAGGCTTGGCTCCAAGTTCAAGTAGTAGGTTCAATATAAAATGATCCATCCCTTGTGCCTTTGGGCCTATGGAGGAAAATAGTCAGCTATGTATAAAACCCATGAGTATCATGGCATGATTGGTATCCAAGATACACGGGAACATCAATAATGAAATAGTGAGCATTATATATCCCATGCCCTTCAAAACAATGGTGCCCTAGTTAATCACGAGCCACATGCTATTAAGGTAGTAATAAAAAAAAAGACATTGTAATGTCCTCAAAAGCTTAGGATGTTGTGCCATAGGAGGATGCCATTGAACAGTATTCCATAAGTTCGATACAAATGCAGTGTTGTGCCCCTATTTTCATAACTTGCGGGATGTGCCATGAATTAACAGTTCCGACAAGCATTATGATGCCTTAGCTACTTCATGGGCCAAACAGAGTATGAAACTAGATCTAGAACAAGGGTAATGAAGGGTAGAAACAATATCAACTATGCAATGCAGCAAAGGCAATACCTTAACCCATGGTTCATCATGCCCTAGTCTCATATATGCCAATAAATAAACAATAAGCATGCTTCACACTGTATTGGCTTAATAGTGTCCATGGAGGTAGGAATATTCCATCAACCACAAAAGAATGGTTCAACAAAACAATTCAAATATAGAGGTGCCATTAGATACAATAGAATGAGCCCTAATGCAAATATGCAATCAAATAAAGGTAACAGTTCCCTTGAAACAGAGAACACGAGAGCAGTGAATATGAGCATGTGTGTCCTAGCTCAGCAATCAATATCAGTGATGCCCTAGAATTTCCCTCGAAATGTAGAGACACAATATTCAAATTCAAGAAATAAATAGTAAATAACACAGTGCCATTCCCTAATACCATCAATTTCACAAACAGAGAAGTTCAATCAAGCTCAATGCTTTTCAAACATGCAAAGAAAAGTAATAGAAAGATGCCCTCGAAATGTAGAGTACAATGCCAACAATTTTCTATGAGAGAAAGGTCTCAAATGCCTACCTCAATCATTTTGTTAGTTTCAGAGGTGTTGTTTCTAAATCCATGATGGAAGTTGCCATTCGAAGACTGCAGTGGGTTAGGAATGTGCTAGATGCTGGGTTGCAGTTGTTGTGCTAGAGGATCCATATTTTTGAGGGTTTCATATATTGTATTTGATTTTTTTTCCTCCCCTTTCTAGGGTTGAGTGTTACTATTCCTATTACTAGCATCTCAAATTGCATATTCATAGGGCCATTAATATATTTAACCTTTTTTGGGGGGTTAATATATTAATTGCTTTTATGCCAAGTTATTCCAAGAATAATGATGGTTGTTATTTGAGTGTCCTAGGGTTATTGGTTTTAGAAAATTTTAAGACTAGGATTGCATTTAGGTGGGTCCTAGGTTTGAACCATTTATGTGTTAAGTGGATATAAAAATAAATTTTAAACATTTTAAATATGTTTTCCCCTTTTATTTAGGGTTGAAAACTATTTATTAATGTATTTAAATCCACTTTATTTTGGTGTAGGGGGATAAAATTTTTAAATGTAAAGTCATTGCAAGGGCCTTATTGTAAATTTTGACATGGCATTTTACAAGCCTCGTCAGAATATCATTTATTTGCATGACTTAGTGGGTGATGGGCTTTCCTTTGACTATCCATTTTTAGGGACCCCACTTTTTCCGTCCCCTAGATTCTCAGGAATTGGGCATCTGAATTTTTAGAATGGTGTGATCATGGTCCTAGTGGCAAAATTTTCCTATTCTTGGTGAAGTAGTGGACTTCAATGCAGATTCTTCAGATTTTCTTTATATGCCTCTCACTTTTGGTGATTGAGGCTAGTTCTTCTTTCCCTCATTCTTACGAGGTGAATGTTGTAGCTCTTTGAGAAGCAATCTGATATTTTGACTCCTTTTATTCCAGTTAATAGAAAATTATCCTTCTTTTCTACAGCTTTGTGAGTTGATTTGATGGGCTTAATGTCATGTGTTGTGATTAAAATCTGATCCTTTACTTGATATTATGTTCACTTTGATGTTTGCAAGCACTATTTTTCCTTAAGGTTTCAAATCTGTGTGCATCTATATGTGTTTGAGTTGTGGAATCTATCTTTCCTTCTTGTTTACAATCCGCACCTAATTATTTTCTAAGGGGAAAAATCAAATTTGGAAGAGTTGTGTTGTTTATGTTAGATGTTGGATTACATTATGAGTTTGTTTTCAATTTGTGGATCTATCTAGTTTGGTGAATCACCTAAGTTAGATTTTAGTTAATTCAATTTTATGCAAGCTCTCTCCCTTTCCCTTCAAGTTTAGTTCAGTTTCAAGGTGATACAAATGGGGAAGATGGCCCTTAATCTAGAGGTCTATTCTTAGTGAAGCAGTCCCACATCCTGAGAGTATTCCCATGTTTCACAGGATTGCTAGGTTTCATACTTAGCCATCACGGGTGCAATCCCTAGTGAAAACAAGTATTTTTTGAAGAAGAGAATTTTTATTGGCAATGTTGTGCAAGAAAAATTTTGGAGCTCAAAGAAATGGGGAACCAGAAGGGAAGACAAACTAAATCTTCTAGAAAAAGGTCACCTGGTGCTGAACAAAGAAATCGTGAAGCTGTATTGACATATTATCATAAAACTAAAGAAGCTGAAAGACAAGCTAAAGTAGGAGGGTCAAGTCAAGTAGAAGAATTGTGTTATCACTATATAAATTTTTCCAGCTTCATGCTAATATTTTTGAAAGAAATCCAGTTTAAAGACCTGATGGTAGGGTTTCACATCAGAAAACCATAGTTTTAACGAAAGCTCTAGCTGGTTTTGAATCTTGTTATAATTTGACATTACTTTTTGGCTCACTAATCTCCCCAATAAAGCATCTTTCATTACTGACCCCCTTTATTCACCACTTTATGTTATGTGGTTAGGTTTTGAAATCGGGGGTACTTTTTAATTAATTTTTCCTCAGGAAGCCTAAGTTTTTGATTAAATTTTCAATAGTGTCAAACCCCTTTAAATATGTGGCTATCATTAAATTGCAAGGCTTCTTGATGTTAGAATGTCTGACATGCACTTTAGTGACAAGGTGCCATCTGTCCAAGCGGGCCTATCAATGAGAGTATGCCAATAGTTAAACACTTGATTACATAGACAGTTGTCGCTATACCATTGAAAGATGTCAGGATTTTAAGCCTAAAATTTAGCGACAACCATCTGATTCTCTTAAAAGAGGAGGTTTTTAGTGGGCCCTAAAATGCTAGGTCATGTCGACATGTTTTCTTTCCATTGGTTGCTAGGAGCTGTGATCTGGCACTTGTTAGAATGGTTGGTACCGGGGAAGATAAAGTAAGAAGGCCCACTTATTGGTTCTTCACAACGTGGAATTTTGTGACTCGACATATAGACAAGTGAAGTGTCATAGTGGGGCCTATTTTTGGGATGGTTAAAGTATAACAAGTTCTAGCGGTTGTCGTTATACCACTGGGATAAGATGCATATTATTTAGGGTCAGCGGTATAGTGATAGCCATTGATCTTGCTTGATGACAAAAACTTAAAGGTGGGTCCTTGGTCGATGACTTGTTCCTTTCTGATTGGCCCATAGAGGCAGTGATGAGATTCCATGTTGTCAGTATACTCAACACCTAGGATAATGGTAGGGTTTTCTGGGCCTGCTGACTTGTCTGACATGGCGCTTCCCGATTCGATAGATTTTTAAAAAGGAAAGGTGGGGTTACTTTGTTGAGAATAGGTAAAGAGCTATGTGTTAATAAGGATCTTATGACTATCTTTACACCACTGGATGAAGATGCTCAAGTTCTATGCTTGCACTTTAGCGATAGGGTGATACCTGTCTGCTCAGATCGAGATGAAGTTAAGTTATTTATTTCCTCACATGGTTTTATTAGGATATTCTTATTGGTTGAGAAATGACTTAGGGAAAAGTAATATGGGGTTATTTTGTTAGACTTGTCAACTATCTGATGCAATGGAAAAGAAATGAATCAATGACTAGAACTCAAATTTTTACTTCATGACATTTTTTCACGTCCTGCGAATGCTGACGCTGCCAACTTTCAGTAATGGAAAATATAATGTGCTACATGCAGATGGATTGTAAGTAGTTAGCAATGCTATATATCAAAATTGAATTATTATTTCTATTCACCATTCTCATAATCATTTTTGGCACACTGGATTTTCCTCAAGGAGTGATTTTAAGCGAAGAATTTGCAAGCACCTAGTAAGTTTACTTTTTGAGTTTAAAATTTCTTAAAGTCTATCAAGGTGCTACAAGGAAATTTCTCTTTCTAGCTGATAGTGTCTAGGGTTTTCTTGAGTATTCATATATTGCTTTATAAAAGCCCTAGTTTCAAGATTCCACCGAAAAGAAACTTGTCTGGTCAGACAGAGTACAACAAAATAGGAGTCTTTGAAGATTTGATGCAATTACTCTTCCATTCTGATAATGGGGTAGTGAGAATGAAAGAAGTGGTCCCAAGAAACCCTAGGGACTCAGTTGTAGAAGCATTCTATGATAGAGGGAACTGGATGAGAAATGTGAGGGTTAGAGAGAAGCATAACGGTCTTATTTTATTCAAGGCATCTTATTCACAAAGAAATTCTTGTGCCCCCCTTAGTAACATATGGAAATTTGATGTAGGGAGATTAATAGTCCCTGGTGTTTTCATGGATGTTGAGTTGTTGATTTAAATTGCAAAATGCTATCATCCTGTGACAAGGTATGTCAAGGATATTAATGGAAAAAACCTAATTAGTATCACAGAGGATGAGATTAGGGAGGTATTTTCACTGAATGACCCTTCTTTTGGGTTAGAGAAGATAGATTTCATAGAGTTCATAGAAATATATGAGGCACAAAAGGAGATTTTGAGAACAGGGCCTCTGAGGGAATTCATTGATCAAATTGGATCAATGTGTGTTGTAAGTGCAAGCACACCAGGGCCTTTCAGGCTTGATTTGTTCAGTAAGAGAGCACAAGATTTTTATAAGTCTCTCACTTTAATTCTAGGGCATGATGAAGCAACTCATATGCTAGTCCCATACATGTTCATGATGGTACAAACACTGCACCCTCAGCTGGCACTAATTTTTGATTTTGCATCTCATCTAGCTAATTTGATCCATGAAAGATTACTGGGAATCAAGAACATGAAGGTTGGTAGACCTTTTGGGTGGTATTCAATGCTGATGCACATGTTGTTGTACAAGGGTGAGTGGTTCTTCAACTCAATAGTAAATATTGTGAAGCAGAGAAATGGAGAAACCCTCCCAGTCCAGTTGTGGACTACAACTTTGTCATGGGACAAAGTTGATGCTAGTTATATTGCTTTTGATAGGGATTTTGCTTCTAGACTTAGAACTTTATTATTTTTTGACAATCCAAGAATCCAAAGGGAGCTATTGAGACTGATCAAACCAAAAGAGTATTGTCAAGACATCACCATATTCCACAATTTTGGGGATATAATTTTATATCCAGTTTCCATAGTTTTCAAAGCGTATGGTTACAGGGTAGCACCTTATGTTTTACCTTATCAAGTCCCATTGAAGTTGGGATATGCTGAGATTTTAAGACAAATTGGTGACTTATAGGAGTCCACTCTCACTGGTAAGGGAATGGGAACTTTCTTCCCGAACATAACTATAGCACACCAATATGTGATTACTAAAGGAGGATGGGTTCATTTAAATAAAGTCTTGCAGCCCTATAAAATGTCTAGAGTAGTGGTAAGGTGTGTAGAGATAGAGGGTTTCCTCCCAGGGATGTTTAGAGACAAGATTAGGTGTGCTCTTATAGAGCATCAATTCAATTTCCCTGAGGACATAGTAAGAAATGAGTTTGACCTTCAAAATCAAGAAGTTAAGAAAGAGAAATGGATTGTCTACAAGAAGATTGTAGATTTTATTAGGAATTTTGATGGAGCCTATGATCCATTAATAGGGTTTGAGCCTTGGGATAGGAAAGTAGATGCCCTTGTAGAATATTTTGAAGGCATCATGCATGCGGTGAATGAAAAAATGGCAGTAGTAAGCAAGACAGACCCTGAGAGGGCTAGGCAAATTCTAAGCCAGCCTAGATATATGAAATTAACTCCGAAAGGAGTTTATACAATGCAAAAGAGGAGTGGGTACACTGTTCTCTTACCACCACAACAAAGAAGTGAGGATATTCCTTCTACTTCTAAATGGAAAAGGCCCATGGATGATCCAACAATGTAGGGACCCTCTCCTAAGAGGTAGAGACAAGAAGTAAGGCCAGGGGAGGAAGCTTATTCTCCTTCTTAGTCCCCCATCCAGTTAGATGAACATGGGGTAGTAGAGAAATTGATGCAAATGAGGAATGAGGGAGACATCTTGGTTTCCAATAATGAGTTGCAAGAAGGGATGCTTGAGGCACCTAAAGAGGTAGCCATGGACCTAACTATTGATGAATTTGAAGGTAAATAATTGGACCCTGTTTTGAAACAAGCTAGTGATTCTTTCATTGCTGATGATAAATTTGTTAAAACTAGGGCATTCTCCCAATTTTTATGGAGGATGAAAATAAATCAATACAAAGAGATTTGTGAGAAGAAAAAGGAAGAGTTCCCTGATAGGGATATAACAGAAATAGAAAATGAGACCAAAGTAGAGATGGCCAAGCAGTTTGAAAAGATTACTCCTGAGGAGGGAAGGGCCATGGTTCATATTGCAGGAGTGCTAATTTTTCCAGAATGGGACATTGCTATTGCAATTGTCTTTGATCAGGTTAGGAAGAGCAAGGTGAAGACTCTTGCTACTATAGAGTAGGCCAAATGAGCTGCTAGGGGAATTGCTTTTTCTGATGACCATGTAGCCTTGGTAATGTGGTCCCTAAAGAGGGAGGAAGACAAAGGAAAGTGAGAGGATCTCTCTATAGGATATGCAGGCAGTCTATTAGTACAAAGGGTAGGAGGGACTTCTAGTGTGGAAGCATCAAACTTAATATTGGAAACTACCAAATTCAATGTTAAGGTGGCAGAGAAGGATGCCCAAGAGAAGGAAGAGCTTAGGCTCAAATTTGAAATGGTTCTCAAGTCTTATAATGAGCTAAAGACAGAGCTAATTCAGAAAGATAAATTGATTTCTCATCTATCTAGACCCTTGGATCACAGGTCTCCCCAATTGGAAATTTCTGATAAGCCTGTAGTGGCTTCATCCTCAAGACCAATTGTTGAACTTCCACCATCCCCCTACCCAGAGACAGGTATAGATGAAAGGGTTAGTTGGGAGAAACAAAAATTAATAGAGGAAACTAACAAATTGAGGGAAATACGAGTACAACTAGAGAAGGAAAAAGATGAGAATATAAAGGCCACAACTTTGGCAAACCAAAAATATGAGGAGAAGATAACAGATGCAATTGTGCAGTTTGCATATGATTTGAAGCCCTCCATTTTCTATAGTCATGTTAGCAAGTTGCATTCTTTGTTTGTAGTTTTGAATAAAGAGAAGACTGAAGTGTCACCAATTTTGAAGAAATGGACTGAGAGGTCTCCTAGTGTAAAGCTATTTTGTATGTTATCAAAAGGACAAGAAGACCCTGATCCACTAGTTAAGCCAGTGCATTAGATTGTGAAGAAAATGGTACAGTATGGAATCCTTATGGATAATTTCATTAGAAAATCAAGTATGTTGAAAGCTGAATTAATTCTTTCAAATTATGAGCTGGTGCCCACTATTTTCATAGAAAAGGGAGAATTCAAAGAGTCATATCACTGGAGAGAAGAAATGGATGCACTTTTGTCAGAAAGGGTGACTGGTGTCCTAAGTGACACTTATTCTTTTAGTAGCACTATCAAGTTGTTAATAAATGCCAAATCAATGTTTGACAACATTCAGTAGAAGGTCACTCAAATTGAAAGTGAGTGGGAACAATTGTCAAGTATGAAGACTGAGTTTGCCAATTTTGATTTTCCAAGTGAAGAGGTGTATGATAGGTGGAGGTATCAATACATCCCTCATGTTGAAAAAGTTAATACTCCACCAGCCTCTTAGAGAAAGTGAAGGCAGTTAATTTTTGGGTCATAAATGTTGTTGAGATGCAGGAGGACATTCATTGCATTATGGACAGCAAGATGTTGTAGATCGGATTTGTTGAAGAGAGCCAAGGACAACATTGAAGATATAAAGAAAGGCAACTCAGCTGCAAATATCCCACCTACTTGGTCGAGTGTATTTATTGTAAACCTTTTGGGTTGTTGTATAGTTTTTAGGGTTAATATTTTTGTAAACTCTAGAATGATCGGTAGCTTGTTGCATCTCCTTACATGTAAAGGATTTTCCATGATCATTCTAGGCATTGAGATTTTAGGAGTTGAAAAGATAGAAATTTTGAAACCCTAAGCCCTCAGTCAAGGATTGTAATAGTTTGTATCATTTTATCAGACCAATAGAGAAGAAGTATAGGTTGCTACTATTGTCTTGCATGCTTACTGTTAAGGACATATTCTATACAAAGACAAAAGGTTATACTTAATACAAATTTCAAAGTCTTTTCCTCTCCATTGTGTTTATTCTATTTATCTTTAAGTCTCTTGGAGGTTTATATGTATGTATTTTTGCTTTGAGTTCTGATCTAGGGTTGGATTAAATATTGCTCAAGGTGAGATACATGTTCATTGAATTCACATAGGGATTATCTGCAAGTAGGGATGAGTTGAAATATTTGTATTTATGTTTAGAAATCAATTATCTCAAGAATCTTTGTGTTGACTCTATTTTCTGGTATTGTTTGCCCAATGAATAAGGTGCTGGCCTATATTCAACTATCTTTCCTTTGTGGGGAATGATCAAAATCATTGTAATCATAAATATTAAATCATTACTAGTCTTTTACATTATATTTACTTTATCAGTTGTTCTACCCAATGATGGAGAGTTAATGAATAATAGGTTGTTGTTTAGTACTTTCTCACTGTCATCTATTGTAAGGTCCAATATTGAATAACAAACATAGTTAAATCTATTGGATCAAGTGTACCCACCTTGGTTTTGTAGAGCTAGAAGAGAAGAGGGCCATCTTGTCCCTATAGTTGGTCTAGTTACCTATAGATTTATCACATTTGGAACTAACCACTCATTAATATCAGTCATAGGTATATTGGTGTCTCTTGGAGTGTAAAGTCTTTTGAAGAACCAACAAATTGCACATTGAAGAAGGGTTGGTATCACTCCCGATGAAAGCTCAAACAATATATGTTGGAGAAGGGTCAAGATCATGTGCTCCTACTAGTATGAATGAACTTTTAAATTTAGCTCAATCTGTAAAGAGAAATATTAATTATAGAAACTTAGATCATTTACTTACAATGGATGTGGAGGATTTTATATCACTTGCTAATGTTCAACCCTTAAGTCTTGCTAAGAAGAAATCAATGAGTATGATTGTAAGAGAAATATTCGTTAAATTTGATAGTTTTGAAACACTTAAAAAAGCTCAATTGCTTTCACTTGTACTTATAAACAAAAATTTGGAAGGGGCATTAAAATCATCGAGTATAGACACAACATCAAAGAAGAGAAAAGTTGTTGACATGCAAACTAATATGATTGAAAATCTTAGGAAAGTTTTGAACTAGTTAGGGAATCAATCTCAAACTAAAGATAAGACTATTACAAGAAAAGTTATGTTGACATCCATTGTAGGTAACACTATGGGATGAAAAAGACATATATCTTTAGTTTCATCTCAGTTTGGTTTTAATAGAAAAACAATATCATGATATGTTAATAGGAGAATACTTTTGGATGATAGCACCTTGAAAGGCAATTGGAAAATCATGTGTAGAGCTCCTCGTTCTAATAGGATTGATTAAGGAATAAAAAAATTGGTCACAATATTTTGGAATGATAATACACACCCTCCATTTAAAAATAGAGATGTTATCAGACATAGAATTTCAAATAATCAATATGAATATCATATGAAACATTGGTTGGACACAACACAACCTGAAATGTCTGTGTCATTTTGTAGTTCAAATCCTAATATAAAGATTGGACAAACATTGTTTGAAAGATTGAAGCCATATTATATCATGACAAACAAAGTGTTTGAAACTTGTTTTTGTCGTTATCATATTGAATTTGATCTCCACTATCAGGTTTTTTGAAAGTTTATAGAAGACACTTATGGTTTTGAAAATACTCCTCCTACTAGAGAAAGTGAGTTCATCTCATCCATTTTATATGACAAAAGAGATGATGTAGCTGGATAAATAAATTGAATAAAAGGATACCCCCTACAAGGATGAAACCTAGAAGGCTAGAGAAAATGATGGAGAAATTTAGAAATGTGATGAGGATTGAGATACAAAATGCATTGACTGGATCTAGGAGGAACATTGAGACTGGAGATGAGTATGAAGAAGTTGATATATATATTGAAATAATTAAAGTAGATATTCCTATGAAGCAAGAACTATTATTAAGAGATATGACACAAATGGGTAAGAGTCCTAGAATGGATGTGTCTTATTTTCTGGTTCAAGAATATGATAGATTGGATTGGTGAACTTGATGATTAATTTGAATTTGATTGTGTAAAGGATACACATAGGTTTAGTTTTTCATAGACTAAGTTGAATGCTCATGCTTCCTTATGGTGGAAGGAATTTAAAAAAGATAGTGAAGATAATGGTGAACCTAAGATCACTAGGTGGAGGGTGATGGTTTCTAGAATGAAGGCCAAGTTCATACTGCAAGATTATGAATTAGAATTGTTCAAGAAGCTATAGAATTTGAAGAAAAAGGATTTAAGTGTAAAATAGTACAATAAGGATTTCTACAAGGTGATAATTAGATCTAATTATTGTCTAAGCCTATATTATTGTAATACATTTCTTTATCTTTGATATTTTCAATCAGTTAAGATGACATGTGTCTGGTGAACTTGTATTTAAGTAGGGCATTAGTTCTTATTTATGGGAGCTTAGTAGATGGATTATAGACAAGATACCTAATAGTGAAGATCAAGAATAAGGCTAATGTCCTTAGTAATGAGATGTGTCTATTAAAATCTATAATCTACACTTGCAGGACAACTTAATGTGAATCCATGTTCTTGTGATAATTGGAGATCATTTTTCCCTTTTTTTTGGTGTTACTATTTCTACGTCTTTGTGATTTTCCATTGTGTTGACTCTTTCTTCTAGGTTATAATGGTCTCATTGAGATCCCTATAGCCTTGCTCACGTAAAAAGTTAATGACAAAACTAAACACGCATTGATAAAAATATCTCCCTTTATCATTAATGAAAACACCGATGACAAAAAATAACATATCTCTTTCTCATAGTCATCAACATCAACAAGCTTGGCATTTATGACAATGCAAATCCAACTGCCAAAAATGTTTCTGTTTTCCATTGATAGAAACAATTGTGCTACTTACTTCTTCCTTTTTCTATGTTGCATCTCTATCGGCTTTATTGGTTCCCCTTGATGTGAGGGAAAAGGGTGCACCATAAAAACCTTCAACCATCTACAAAATACTTATTTTAATTACACTTCGCATTTTAAAATGTCTATGGTTAATACAATGATCCACCCATTCGAGATATGTCACCTCTATACAACTTTTCTTGTGACTAAGAAACCACAACCTTCACTGCTTCCCCTATGATTAGCAATCATATCAATCTATGAGATAAAATATAGACATCAAGTCTCCTACAAAAAGATTCATGACTCTTATACATCTAGTTTGAAGGAGTGGCATTATCTTCTAACTTATGTTTGAGATACAAGTAAAGGTATCGTTTAACAATGACTTGGGTGAAGAGATTTTCAATCTGATCCTTTGTGGGAACATACTTGAATCTGACTTCCTTCTCTACAAAATTCTTCCTTAGGAAGTGATTCCAAATAGATATGTGTTTAGTCATTGATTTCATCAATAGATTATTTGAAATGTTAGTAGAATTTGTATTATCACAGATAATCATAATTTCATCCTAATATATTACCTTGAAATATTGTAGAGTTAGTTTAATCCACATCACTTGAGTGATTTAATATTGTCTTTCAATAAAATTTACCTTTTCTATAGATAATGAAAATGAATATTTCTTCTTCCTATCTAAGAGATCGTGATGTCTCCTAAGAAAATTTCATGACCACTTTAATTATGGAATCATCTACACATATAGCTCAATGATCATTAGTGAAAACCCTCAAAGTAAAATCATTATCCCTTATGCACTTCAATCAAAAATCTAGAATTACTTATAGATATTTGAATATTATTTTCACTCTCTAATCATGAGATTGTTTAGTATTATCTTGATATCTAACAACTAAAAAGATTGCATACATGATATTTTATCTTGAATCGATAAAGTACAATAGTCTATCTATCACATATCTATAATACTTTTGATGAACTTTGTATGGGGTCCTAATTAGTTTAGAATTTTCCATTACAAACTTGTTCTAATAACTAGAAACTATTTGTTGGTAAATGTAAACTGCATCTTATATATCTTCATTTAGAAATGTATACTTGCCATCCATCTCATACAGCTTAAAGTTCTTATACGTATAAAACATATGAAACAACCTTATTACTTCCATCCTAGCTACTAAAATGAATGTCTCCTCAAAATCTCTACCTTCAACTTTTGTATAACCTTCACAGACTAGTATATCCTTATTTCTTGTGACTTCTCCATCTTTATTTAGCTTTTTTAGAAATACCCACATTGTTCCAATCATATTCTTGTCTATCAATCAAAGTCATCTAATTCAACTCTTCATTCATCACTATCATCAAACCTTCATCTTTTCTTACTTCTTAACATGGTATTTACTTCCATCTTGGATAGAAAATAGTAGTTTATTAGTTCACTTTCCATGGGAAGCCTTCTTGTCTGAACACTACTATTGTAATTTCCAACGATCTAATCTTCTGAATAATTTCATTGCATGTACTTTTTCGATGCCTTCAGTGCTTTTCTTTGGTTCATTTTACCCTTCGTCCAATCCTTCATTTTATTTTGGAGAAAACTTCCCTTTTATAGGGGCAACATGACCTTAAAGAAAATTTCAACTTAAAATTCCTGTTCACATATTGGATAACTAAAATAATTTTATAAATTTGATTCAAAACCTCCAATTAATCTTACTTTCTAATTCGAATACAAGACTCTCATAGATTTTAAGCACCAACATGATAACTTCGATTTTTATGAGCACAACACAGTTTCTCTAAGATCCATGAAATGCTTTAGCATTCCTTCGGCGGATTTTAAATGTGGGCCTGTTCTTTGAAAGTCTATATCATGTTACACTGCGTTAAATTGGGCTTTCCTGAAGTCAAGAGGATTAATTGAGAAGTTCAATGAATTTATCAACGAAAAGGAAATTCTATTTTTCACTTAGCAATTTCATAGTTTCTTTGCACATTTACACATTTATAAAGAATTGCGGATAATCCCTAAAATCGCATCCATTGCGTTTGATAAAGAGTAGCAGAATCTTCAACTAGGTTTCACTTCAAATATTGTACCAAATGTCATAATTGAAAAATAAAGAATAAGTTCCCTAGTAACCACTAGATCTGCCATTAATTTAACTAGTTTCACCTTAGACTTTTAACTTGGAGAAATTTAGAAATGTGATGAGGATTGAGATACAAAATGCATTGACTGGATCTAGGAGGAACGTTGAGATTGGAGATGAGTACGAAGAAGTTGATAAATATATTGAAATAATTAAAGTAGATATTCCTATGAAACAAGAACTATTATTAAGAGATATGACACAAATGGGTAAGAGTCATAGAATGGATGTGTCTTATTTTTCTGGTTTGGGAATATGATAGATTGGATTGGTGAACTTCATGATTAATTTGAATTTTATTGTGTAAACGATACACATAGGTTTAGGTTTTTGTAGACTAAGTTAAATGTTCATGCTTCCTTATGGTGGAAGGAATTTCAAAAAGATAGAGAAGATAATGGTGAACCTAAGATCAATAGGTGTAGGGTTATGGTTTCTAGACTAGAGGCCATGTTCATACTGGAGGATTATGAATTGGAATTGTTCAAAAAGCTGTAGAATTTGAAGAGAAAGTATTTAAGTATAAAATAGTACAATAAGGAGTTTTACAAGGTGATAATTAGATCAAGAGACTAAGGGTCATCTAAGGAGAAGGTTTCTAGGCATATTAATGGCTTGATACTTAAAATTCAAGACCAGTTGAGTATTTTGAGAATCATTTTAAGTTAAAAAAATTATCAGTATGCCTTGAATGCATAATATAACTTTAAGAGAAGACATGATAATCCTAGGGGAAGGGACAAACTGGTTGGTGATAGTAATTAGTTGAAAGGTACTTATTTCAAGTGTTGGAATGTTGGTCATAGGGCTTTCCAATGTTTTTAAGTTCTGGAAATGGAAAAGCAAAATAGAACCTAGTGGCACAAGAGGAACAAGCTCAAGGTGAAATTGTTGAAGGTATGGATGCACCTAAGATAGGAGAATCTCTGATTTTTAGAATAGTTATGTTGAGAAAGGAGGAACCTTTACCTAATAAGAGAAGGTAGTTTTTTCAAACTATTTGCAAGTTAGGAGACAATTTTTTTAAGTTTAGTATAGTTGGTGGTAATATTGATAATTTGGTATCATAGGAGATGGTACAAAAGATTTTATTAAGGAGACTTAAGCACCTTTTTCCTTATGGGATAAGCTAGTTTTCATGATGATCATATGGTAGAAGTGAAAGAGAAGTGTTGGGTCAAGTTCAACTTAGGATCTTACCAGGATAAGGTATTATGTCATGTGGTTGACATGAGTTATTTTTTTGTTTTGTTAGGAATAACTTTCCATTATGATGTTGGATCTATTCATGATTGTCTTGAAGGAATGTAGTATCTATTGTAAATGAAGGTAGGAGGCTTTTTTTAATTCCTTCAAAGGAGGAAGGAAGGTAATATATTAACTTGAGGGTGATGCTAACTTAAATATTAGGAGATCATACTCCTACAGGTCAGAGGATGATGTATTTGTAGTAGGTGGCTTAGAAGATGTCTAAGGTTGTAAGTTGATGAATTATCTGATGGAAGAAACTAAAATGTATAATATGAAGGCTGATGATAATTGGATGCTGCAACAATAGGTTGTTGAAGTGGTATCGGTTGAGTAGAAGGATCTTGTGAGTAGATTACATCCAAAATAATTATTGAGCAGTGATAGAGGTGAATTCAAATAACAAAAAGTGAAGCAAACATTTATTGATGGTTATATGAGTGAAAAAAGTAGAAGAAACTTAAATAAGTTTGATGATCAAAGTAGATATAGAAAATACATTAGAAGAGTAGTCCCTGATGATGGAAGGCACAATTATGGGGTTTGTTATTTGGATAGTAGGCATAGTCACTTGTAGCATGTAACTATTACATATAAAGAGGATATGTGGGTTAAGAATGAGCATGAGACTTATGTATTGAATCCTATCAAATGTTCATAACCTCCTCTTATGGAAAAAATCTTATTCACTTGGGTTTTTGATGTAGGAGCATTGCTAGGTCATTGGGAATTTTGCATCACCCAAAAATTATTCTTTTCAGCTTGTTTGTTGTCCAATTTTAGTTGGGAAATTTCTTGTATTTTTGGTAGCAATCATTCTAGATGGATTTTTTTCTTATGCGATCCTTATGGTGTGTTATAGACATCATGGAGATCCTATGTCTATCTTTGCAACTTGATCTAATGTTTCTAGATGAAGTTATCTTGACATTGGTGTAGTCTTATATTGTTGTTCCTATTCTTATGACCAGTTTGACATGATTCAGCTTGTGATGGAGTTTCATGATCAATGAACATAATTTACTCCTTATTTGATGTTATTATTCTTATGGCTGACCTCCTTGTGTGTTCCCATGTCATGATATATCTAATCTCGGGGATTTCTTTTGATTTTGGTCTTAGCCTATATTATTGTAATACATTTCTTTATCTTTGGTATTTGCAATCAGTTAAGATGACATGTGTCTGGTGAACTTGTATTTAAGTAGGCCAGTAGTTCTTATTTATGGGAGCTTAGTAGATGGATTATAGACAAGATACCTAATAGTGAAGATCAAGAATAAGGCTAATGTTCTTAGTAATGATACGTGTCTATTAAAATCTATAATCTACACTTGCAGGACAACTTAATGTGCGTCCATGTTCTTGAGATAATTGGAGATCATTTTTCCCTATTTTTGGGTGTTACTATTCCTACATCTTTTTGATTTTCCATTGTGTTGACTCTTTCTTCTAGGTTATAATGGTCTCATTGAGGTCCCTCTAGCCTTGCCCATGTTAGAAATTAACGACAAAACTAAACACACACTGATAACAATATCTCCCTTTATCATTAATGAAATGACCAATGACAAACAATAATTTATCTCATTCTCATAGTCATCAACATCAACAAGCTTGGCATTTATGACAATGCAAATCCAATTGGCAAATTTTTTTCTCTTTTCCATTGATAGAAACAATTGTGCTACTTACTTCTTCCTTTTTCTATATTGCATCTCTCTCAACTTTATTAGTTTCCCTTGATGCTAGGGAGAAGGGTGCACCATAAAAACCTTCAACCATCTACAAAATACTTATTTTAATTACACTTCCCATTTTAAAATGTCCATGGTTAATATAATGATCCACTTATTGGAGATATCTCACCTCTATACCACTTCTCTTGCGACTACGAAACCACAACCTTCATTGCTCCTCCTATGATTAGCAACCATATAAATCCACGACATAAAATATAGATATCAAGTCTCCTACAAAAAGATTCATGACTCTTATACATCTAGTTTGAAGGAGTGGCATTATCTTCTAACTTATGCTTCAGATACAAGTAAATGTATCCTTTAACAATGACTTGGGTGAAGAGATTTTCAATCTGATCATTTGTAGGAACATACTTGAATCTGACTTCCTTCTTTAAAAAATTCTTCCTTAGGAAGTGATACCAAATAGATATGTGTTTAGTCATTGATTTCATCAATAGATTATTTGAAATGTTAAAAGAATTTTTATTATCACGGATGATCATAATTTCATCCTAATATATTACCTTGAAATATTATAGAGTTAGTTTAATCCACATCACTTGAGTGATTTAATATTCACTTTCAATATAATCTATCTTTTCTATAGATAATGACAATGAATATTTCTTCTTCCTATCTAAGAGATCGTCTTGTCTCCTAAGAAAATTTCATGACCACTTTACGTATGGAATCATCTACACATATAGCTCAATGATAATTTGTGAAAGCCCTCAAAGTAAAATCATTATCCCTTATGCACTTCAATCAAAAATCTAGAATTACTTATAAATATTTGAATATTATTTTCACTCTCTAATCATGAGATTGCTTAGTGTTATCTTGATATCTAATAACTAAAAAGATTGCATATATGATATGTTATCTTGAATTGATAAACTACAATAGCCTACCTATCACATATCTATAATACTTTTGATCAACTTTATTTGGTTTTCTAATTAGTTTATAATTTTCAATTACAATCTTTTTCAACATTTCCTTAATATACGTGATGTGAGAAAATAAAATACTACTTTTCGTCTGAATAATTTGTGGACCAAGTAAGAAAGACAATTCACCAGTAATTGAAATTTCATATTCCATCTACATTTACTCAAAAAGCTTGTAGAATAAATCATCATAATCTCCATCAAATATAATATCATCAACATATACAACTAATTTGAATATTTTTCCATCTTTAATTTTAAAATATAGATTGGTGATTGCAGTACCTTTCTTAAAGTTAGGCAACAAAAAATGCCTATCTAACTTTGTTTACCAAGTTCTTGAAGCATGCTTGAGTCAATAAACCTTAGTAGGACTTTCTAACAAATAGAAACCATTTGTTAGTAAATGTAAACTGCATCTTATATATCTTCATTTAGAAATGTATACTTGACATCCATCTCATACAACTTAAAGTTCTTATACGTAGAAAACATATGAAGCAGCCTTATTACTTCCATCCTAGCTACTAAAATGAATGTCTCCTCAAAATCTCTACCTTCAACTTTTGTATAACCTTCACACACTAGTGTATCCTTATTTCTTGTGACTTATTCATCTTTATTTATCTTTTTTAGAAATACCCACATTGTTCCAATCATATTCTTGTCTATCAGTTAAAGTACCAATTCCAAAATATAATTATTCTCTATCTAATTCAAATCTTCTTTCATCACTATCATCAAACCATCATCTTTTCTTACTTCTTAAAATGGTCTTTACTTCCATCTTGGATACAAAATAGTACTTTATTAGTTCACTTTCCATGGCAAGCCTTCTTGTCTGAACGCTACTATTGTAATTTCCGATGATCTAATCTTCTGAATAATATCATTGCATGTACTTTTTCAATGCCTTCAGTGCTTTTCTTAGGTTCATTTTACCCTTCATCCAATCCATCATTTTCTTTTGGGGAAAACTTCCCTTTTATAGGGGCAACATGAACTTAAAGAAAATTTCAACTTAAAATTCCTGTTCACATATTGGATAACTAAAATAATTCTATAAATATGACTCAAAACCTCCAATTAAATATACTTTCTAATTTGAATACAAGAGTCTCATAGATTTTAAGCACCAACACAATAACTTTGATTTTTATGAGCACTACATAGTTTCTCTAAGATCCATGAAATGCTTTATCATTCCTTCAGTGGATTTTAAATGTGGGTATGTTCTTTGAAATTCTTGTTATGACCAGATCACCACACCACGCATCGATGATGCAAACGCCTTCCTTTGTGTGGTTTGTGTTTAGAGGTTTTTGTGTTCTCAGTAGCTCTTGTTCTCATCTCATAAGTGGTAATGCATAGGAGTGGTCTTTGCAAATGTAAATGTCCACCTTTTAGTGCTAGGGTACAAGACTTTGATGTTATGAGAGATCCAATGATAAAGGAAATACTCCAAATAGAAAAGTCTGCACTCCTTCCAAATCCTACTCCCACATTCCTTGGAGCGCATTTCAATGCTGGTAAAGAAGAAGTCAACGCTGGCAAAAATCCATGACCACCTCCCAATCTTGCTCTCCTTTCCTCGAAAGTGCAAATGAAAGTCGATGGACGAATGTGTGCTTAAGAAAAAATCCTTCACACATGAAGAATCCCGCTCCCACATACCTTGGAGCACAAATTTCATGAAGTCTCAGACTACTCTTCAAAAAAGAAATCTACTACCCATCCAAAATCCCGCTCCCAGTGACGGAATGGAAAAGATAAAAAATGACAGTGATGGAATGGAAAAGATAAAAAAATCCTTCACTCAAGGTAACATGCACTGACGGTGCAAAAGGGAAGAAGTCATGGAATTTAACAAACCAAAAAATCCTTAACTCATGGTGAAGTGCGGTCCAAGCACAAAAATGGAAGCTATAAAGGAATGTGAGAGGAGAAAAATTCTTGGACTCCATGTAATAGCCACCTCATCATGGAGAATGAAATACATTTCCAAGGAAGTCACGAAACATTAAAGAGGCTTAAACTCTAAAACGTTGAAAAGGGCAAGAAAAATTTGAATATTGGACATTTTAAAATGTTTTTTGAAAATTTGAGAACTTTGGAAATTAGTTTTATTTTAATCAGAAGAGTTTCAAAATGTAAATCTTGGAAGATTTTGAAATTTTAAAAAATCTTGAAAATTCTTAAACTCTTGGAAATTGAAAATTTTGAAAAACGTTGAGGAGTTCAAGAAATTCATGGAAAGTAAAATTTGTAAAGTTGAAAAAGGGGAAAAGTTTCAAAGAGAAAATATGAAAGAGTTTTTATGTGATTCTTATGTTAATTATATCCTTTTTCACAAGGAAGGATTCCAGTCCCACATGATCAAAGATGACATTCAAGTTCCAGGTCTCCAGTTGCAACATTGAAGACACCACGATCCAAGTGATCAAGTTCAAGGTGTCCAAGGTTCAAAGATCACAATTCAAGTGTAAATATACAAAGGGAAGAATGTTACATCTTGAAATTCCTTCTCAAAGTCCAAGAACATGACCAAGGAATTTCCATGTGAAGAAAATCCAAATTGGTAGAATCATCAATGAAGGAGTTCGATCCATTTCTAGAAGATGAAATCTCAACAAGCTAACATGTCACTCAATCATCTTCATTGGTTAGTCAAAGATTCTTCAAGTCAAAGTCAATGCATTTAAGGAAGGGTATAAAGAATAATCCATTCAAGAAAAATAGTTCATTTGATGAATAGTGGGAACATGTAATGGTCATTTATTGCAGCCCACCTTCCTCCTGAGTGTGCATGCATAGTGGGCATTTATCACCCACTATGGTAGTGGATTTTTTTTTGCATTGATGTAGATTCCTTTTCTATACCCTAACCCTAATTAGGGCTGAGGTGGAAAAATCTAGGCCACTCATTGATTTCAAAGACCTATATAAAGGCCTCTTCTTCTTATTTGTAAAGGAGCGAATTTGGAGATTGTTTCTTATGAGCTATTGAGACAATAAAATTTTCATTGAAGTGTGGTGATTATTTGATGTGTCTTAATGCTTTCTTGGTTTCATTATTCTCTCAATTAGATTAAGTTTGGTAGATAAAGTGTGATAAATGTTTTGGAGAATATGATGATGTTTTGACGAGTTTCTTTGGTTCATACTTTTGAGCTTTTAGTGATTCTAAAGCATCGTGCAAAGTTAGCTTGAACCCTTATCCACATGCTTAAATTCAATCATTCATACAAAACCTTGAAGATTGCACCAGTCTACGTGTAGTTGTAGCTTGACTTGGTGAAGTGAGACTTGGTAATTAAGGAACTTGTCCATGCATGTACTTTCCTTGGCTATCATTACCCTTAGGATTAGATTAGGTTCTCTAAACCCTAAACCATTTTCATTTCTGCATATCTAGTGAAAACCCAAAAACTAGCACTCAATTAAAAATATCTTAGTAGTAACTATATCCATCATGACATAAAGGATTGAAAATGTAAGGCCCCTTATGTGATCATTAGAAAATCACATCAACACCGAGAATATCCATGAGTCAAGGAACCTTGGAGTTATCGTATGATCTTTCTATAATCTTAGCATACGCAATACTTTGTTTAAGAGAGGATAGGATATTTTGGTATTTTGTTCTACTGTTTGGTGAGTCATAAAACAAACATCAATAGAAACTAGTGCTAGAAGGAGGGCATACTACAAGACATAATTTTGTATGTCATGAATTGATATGGTGCTTCCACATAGAGAGATCATACTAGTTTTACAACCAAATCTAGGTTTTGGAGATGACTAAGAAGAAATCATCGTAGGATTGAACTCACTTGCCTGGAGAGTTAAGAGAAGTGCAGCTGTATATATGCGATTGAGCTTTGTGTTAGAAGAAGAAGAAGAGAAGGCTCAAAAAATTGAAGTAGCTATTCAAAGATCATTGGTCGTTCAGAGGAATCAACAACCTCAAGCACTTGTAAGAAGGAATTAAGGTACATTTCACATACTAGAGCACATTAATTCATTCTTGCTTGAGGTCCACCGAAGAATCTTGAGATCCACTCCAGGAGAAAAAGAACTAGAAGAACTAAATTTTGATCGAAAACCTAGGTGAGGCAAGAAAGAAGCATCTACAAGTAAGAACTCCCCAAGTGTAGTTGATCTTACGAGACAATTTCAAACTCCACCTCAACAATGTTAGACAAAAGGGACCACTCAAGGATTTCAACAAGGAGGTACATAAATTCAATACTTGATAGTAAAAATACCTATATAAGCCATTGTACATACAACTTCCCAACAATAAGTTCTAGTGATGGCACAACAATGGTGACTACAAAATGCATCACCTCTTGCAACATTTGCTACTTACAATCATATGCCAAAGAATCTTGAACATTTTTGCTCTAAGTTTTTTGTAAATGATGTCAACCACACTATTGATGAACATGTGAAGATTTCTGAAGATGCTCTTGTTACCCAAATTTCCCTATTCCATACAAATTTGGATAAGCTTTATCCCAAAGTCTGCATTTTAATCCTGCCAAGCACCTCAACAAATTTCATGGGTTTTCTGCCTTGTCTTCTGGTCTTTGCAATTCTTTGAACTCTCTGGTCTGCAGGTTCAAATTTGAAAAAGTAGCTGTTGTGCTTATAAACCCTGAAAACCCTAAGCCATTTTCTATTTTCAAGTTACTTTATTGGCCACTTAAGTTCTCAATTCAGCATGTGTGTTTTATTCTCATTGGTCGGTCGCTGGTTCTCCATATCTTCTGACGGTTACCTTTTCCTTTCGGTGGATCAGTGACTGTAGTGGTTTGCGTAATCTCTAAATGTTTGGCGGTTAGTCCTTAATAGTCAGTGACCTAGAGAACAGTTAGCTTTTCTTCAGTCACATAATCCCTTAAGGTGTTTGGTGGTCTAGGCTTGCAGGGGTCCCAGCTATGAAGATCCAACGGCTAGCGTATCTTCGCATTGCCTCTTTCTGACACATGAGATCTTACACCTACCATTGGATCTTCCTTTCATGCAGTGCTTCAAAGGTTAAGTGGGTCTACTGCCATGTGGTTTGACTTGGAGGATTTTCATTTGCCAAGGGTGGTGATTTGTAAAGTTTATCAGAGCGGGCCTAGAGCACTGTGTCCCTTTTAGGATCAACAACTGGTGCATAATCTCATGGAGGTTTTCTAACACATGATATTATGCGTTGACCATCAATTTCACTTTTTTGTCAAAGCTATTTCAAGTGGGCCCTTGTATTGCTTATGTACTTGAATTTCATTGGTCACTGGGCACACAGCTAGAATATGTCAGTGGGACCCTGTCAGAGTATCTATAAAAATGTCAGTAGGACGAGGATCAATGGATGGCGCATGATCGAAAGGAATATTCTGGGGCTATGAGATCATGCACCCACTGTTAGATTAGAATCTAGGTTCTCATTTGGTCCATTGTCAGAAGGAAGCCGAGGTGTCTACTGATGAAGCGGTCAAGGGTAGATAAAAGGTTGACAAGTGGCAAGTTTGGGCCCAGGGTTGAAAGGTATTATGCGAATTAGAGACTAAAGTCTTTTCTCTTGTTCACAAGATGTAACCAAGCTTAGCTAAGGGATTCAAATATTCAGTGACTGCAGTGTTCACATAGTCACTTAATCATACCGGTGTTAGGATAAGTTCTCCGTGACTTAGAAAGGTGCCTTTAGTCGCACAGTCGCCAAATGACTTGAGGAAGGAAAGGTCAAGGTGGGTCCAAAATGCTGATGTGCTGACATGCTCATTTTTCATTGGTCGCAATATGCTGATATGGACATTGACTTTTCAAGGGTTTGTGACTATTGTAAAAGGTGATCTGGGCCGTTCGTCTATCTGGAAATAAAAGAGATCGACAACTATGTTTTAAGCCTAGGCCAGCTAGCCGTAAATTCTCAAATTTAAATATCTCTGAGAAGGTTTTTTTCCAGCATTTGATTCAACAAGCCATGAACAATAGGGGTAGCTAAAGAGTTAATGTCTCAGGATGATTGCAGTTGAGAGGATGATAAAGAAGTCTGGGCAACCATCATGGGTCAATTATTGTTTCCTGGAAGTATAATTTTTGCATTCATGGCAAGCCTAAGTTGCAAAAAGGTTGCTAAGTCAAGGTTGCTTGTCTACAGGCAAATGTAGTACAGGGATGGGTGCGTAAATAAAATATCTGATTAGCCATGATGTCACAAAGATGTAATTATGATTAGATTTGACAGAGTTAGGGTTGGCTATTATTTTAATGAAAATCCATGGAACCCTAGTTAGGTTTTGACTCCTGCCTACATGCAAAATAGGAGATGTATATATTGTTTTTGGGGAGCTTGAGGGGAGGGAGTTGGACAATTGTAAAAATAAATTCACCTTTCTTAAGAGTTATCTATGGCATTTTCTCTAGCCTCTGGCTTCTACAGTTGTAATCTCCCATTGATTATTCAAATATTGCAAAGGTATTTTCTGACATCTTTTCTATCCCTATGCTTCCTTGTTTGAATTCTCTCTTATTGAATTGGAGTATATGTATGTTTTGAGTGATATCTTAGGGTTCTTGATCCCTCTCTCTTCTTGCAATTCATGAGTATTCTTGTGGGTGATTTGATTTGAATGCTCTTGTGGGTATACCTCAACCCTCTGAAAATTTGTCTCATTCCTATACCTAGTTGCAGAGGTGAATATTTGTTTGTAGGTCATAAATTGTGTCTAACCCCTTAGGGATGCTATTGTTCATGAAATTATTCCTTTCCTTGAATAGCCTCTTTCTATTGCAGACCCTTCTATGAAATACTTATGCAAACCTATTTAGTGAGTTGTGATTTCCGAGACCTAAGATTATTCATTAAAATCATCCTCTATACTATGATTCAAACCATCATTTCAGTGTATCACCTAGTAGGTAGTTTTATTTCAAGTCATTTCCCTTTCAAGCATTCCTTCTATCCCTTTCCCCTCAAAGTTTTACTTTCATGTCAAGAAGAAAATTAAGGTGATTATCCAAGAGGAGCCAGCCTAGAACTTGGAGGTCTCATCTTAGTTAGCATAGGTCCCACAACCTAGATATGATTCCCATGTTATACTAAGTTTTCAAGACCAAGAGAGCATGAAAATGGGGTGCAAACTTACTGTATAACAATTCTAGCATGCCTGGTGGGACTAAAAGAATCATATTCATGTTCAAGTTATGTTATCTCTGACATACAGATTTAATAATATAGGGTTTTAGAAGTTTTTCTATGAAGTATATCTGGTGACTCCACTGATTTCATAGATCTAGAGCTAAACTTGTTCAAAGTTTATGAGAAAGATTGAGACTAGGAGCTCAAAGCCCATTGACTTTTCAGAGTTTCCCTCAAAAAGAAGCTATAAGGGTAGGTCAACTCAAAGAACATCCCCTACAAGGAGAGTTCAAACTAAACCACCTGATACTACAGAAAGGAGACCTTTTCCCTTTCATCTCAGAAGAAGAGGAAGATCTCTAACTAGAGATCTAGAAGGAGATTCAAATCTAGCATCAAACACAACTCACATAGTTGTTACTCTTCAGATTTCAGCTCCTACAATGGATAGATAGTTTTTTTTTGCACCTTTCAACCAAGGAAGTCCATTGGTCTTTGCTCAACATCATGATGTGCCCTTGGTGGCATTAAAGAGCTTACCTAATTTCATAGGTGAAGGGAAAACAACTACTTTTGAACACATAAGAGATGTGACCACTATCTACAGCATACACAACATAACTCAAGAAGATGTGGCCACAAAATTATTAGCGGCCTCTCTCGACGGTAAGGCTCTTGGATGGTTTAGAACTCTAGCTGTTGGTTCTATTAATTCATGGGATGCATTAGGAGATGCATTAAATAAACATTTTGAGGATAAATCAGATAACTTGTCTTTGGTTGAATAGTTAACAACCATTAAAAGAGACCCTCAAGAACAAATGACAGATTACAATAGTAGATTCCTCAAGACATGGAATAGAATTCTAGTCTCAGTAAGACCATCAGTTGACCATGCTTTCCTATACTACTTACAAAGTTTTAATGGTCAAATTTCTATCATGATCCAATCTATGGGTGGTACTTCTTTACCCCAAGCTTTTGACACAGCTATCAGGGCTGAAAATTGTTTAATTCAAGCATGCATGATAGCTAGAAGGCCACCCATGCCCATCTTTCCTAGCCTTCAGGCCATCACACCTATCCAAGTACCCCCATTTACCCTTATTGCAACCATATTAGCACCTCAGGCTAGTACTAGTGGTCAAGATTTAAGAACAAGTTTTTCTCAAGAGTTACAAGAGATAAAGAATAGTCAAGAAAGCAGTAAGCAAGAAATGACAAATCTGTTGTAGACTTTGACTAAAGAGGTCACGAACCTAAAGAGGCAAGGGAAAGGAATCAGACCAACCTTTTAGCCACAAGGCCAAGGTCCTAATCAATAATACCAGAATCAAGGACAGCCTTATCAGCAAAATAGGCCACCATTCCAAGGAGGTTATCAAGGACAAAGGAAAAATTTTAATCAAAGACCATTCCAACCATATAACCCTACACCTCTCAATTCTACAAATCCAGTTAGGGATAAGTCCCTGGTCAAAATAATATGGCTATGGATAATGAATGGTGTTTTCCTTGTAATCAGCCTCAAAATTAGGCTACATGTTCAAATGGATGGATGAACCAAGCTTTAGTGGTTCAAAATGCCTCACAAGTTCAATCAGAGGCTTCATCTAGTGGGTCAGTTCCTCAGCAAGAATCACAAGAAGATGAGACTGCTATTTTCAATTGGGAGTAGCCAAACTTTAATGGAGTCAATGATGAATTTTCTATTGCTGCTAATACAAGGGCAAGGAGAAGACATCAAGACATGGAGCGAGAAGACTCTGGAACTAAAGCCACCATATCTACAGAACTAGTACAACAAGCTACTCCTAGCACACTCAAGAAGACTCCTGCCATTACAAACAAAGAAGGCCAACTTTCCAAAGAAGTGGAGCCCATCACGGTGAAAGAAAAACAAAGAGTACACACTATGACACCTTTCAATATTGTAGACAACATGAAGAAGGTGAATGTCACCATGTCTATGTGGAACTCTTTAGTTATTCTAGGGTAGTCAGAGATTTTGAAGAAGGCCATGACTGAAGTAATAACTCCTTAGCCTACAAAAGAAGTTGCAAAGCTAGCGTTGGTCAACACTGATCAAGAAAAGGAAGCTCCAAGTAGCAAATCCAAGGCCAATACCATGCAAGGTAGGAACTCAAAACCACCTCCCTTTTATGTATCTTTAATCATTGGAAAATATTTAGTACATAATTATATGGTAGATAGTGGGGCTACTAGCACTGTAATGCCCAAGAAAGTAGCTGACCAATTAGGACTAAAATATGAACCCTTCCAAAAGAAGGTTACACAACTTGATGGATCCTCAATTAATACTACAGGTGTAGGTAAGGATACCAATCTGATCCTTCATGCTATTCCTAATTTTTCCATCCTCCTTGATATATATATCATAGACCTCCCTACATTATTTTCCATATGTCTGTCAAGGGAGTTTACAGCCAAAATAGGAGGCTACCTTTCTTCTGACTGGTCTCACATGCTATTTCACACAAGATATGGGACCAAGGTAACCATTAAATCAGAACCATTGGAAGCACACCATATAGAACCATACGTGTCCAATACCATCAATGTGAACTACCCTATATTTGATGACAATGACTTCCAAACTATTGGAGAGGAAAACACTAAGATAGAAAATATCCCTGATATTTTACTAGATGAAAGAGCTTTGGAGGCCCAAGAGAATCTTATTTGGGATTTTGGTTTGGGAAGTTATTTAATACAAGAAAGTGGATCTATAGAGCCAAACCTTCTAAAAGAAGGCACTGATTCGAAGGATCAAAGCAATCAGGTTTGGGAACTATTTTTTGATGGTGCTAAAAGTAGGCATGGTTCTAGTGGTGGTGCTATGTTAGTGTCCCCAAGAGGAGAAAGGTACTACACAGTTTTTAGATTCAGTTTCTCCTGCACTAGCAATACTATAGAATATGAAAGCCTAGTGAATGGATTGGAGTGGGCTAGAAAAAGAGGGCTCAAAGCCTTAAAAGTTTATGGTGACAGTGAGTTAGTTGTCAGCCAAGTGAGAGGGATAAGTGAAACCAAAAATGACACCTTGAAAGCATAAAAACATAAAGTTTGGGATGCAATTGAAGATTTTTGTGCTTTCAATATTATTGCTATCCATATGAAGCTAAATCAAAATGTAGATAGATTAGCTGCTATTGGATCTTAGTATGATATTCCAAATAGTATTTCAAAGGAGGAGACCCAACAACATATCAAAGTGATTATCAGACCCTCTATTCCTGATAATGATGTCAATTGGCAGGTGTTTGACAATCATGAGCAAATTTTGCAGTTCTTGTTTGAGGAAGATGTCTTCTCAGAACATAATCAAGACATATTATTACAGAACTATGGTGATCAAGTGATACAACTTAAGTTATAAGATGCTTAGAGGTCTTGTCACTTTAGAGACTTTCTTCAACAAGGATGATCAAGTTAAGAAGAACAAAGGTGGCCTGGTCATTCATCAAGAACATTGTGTTGAATTAGAGTTGGAGCTAGGTAAAAGATTACAATTTGGAAAGGTAAAAACTAAATTGGAAAAGCAAGCTTACACCCAATTATTTAAAGAATTCAGTGATTTTTTTGTTTGGCAATATGAAGATCTTAAAGGTTTTAACCCAGCCCTTGCTCAACACACTATTGAATTAGAACCTAATGCCAAACCAGTAAGGCAAAAGCAAAGGCCTCTTAATCCCAAGCTTGAGCCACTTATGCATAGAGAAGTGCTCAAATTGATAGAAAGTGGTATCATCTACCCCATTAAGCATACTAGTTGGGTTTCCAACCTTGTTCCTATCAGGAAGAAGAATGGGGAGTTGAGGTTATGTGTTGACTTCAGGGATCTCAACAAAGCTTCCTTAAAAGAGTGCCATCCACTACCCTCGATGGAACAAATCTTACAATGTGTCTCTAGATCTGAGAGATTTTCATTATTGGATGGCTATTCAGAATACAATCAGATCTTAGTTAATGAAGAGGATCAATATAAGACTGCATTTACAACCAAGTGGGAAACCATGGCATATCAAAAGATGCCCTTTAGTTTGTCAAATACAGGTGCTACTTTCCAAAAGGTGATGGATATGGCCTTTAAAAGCCTCATGTACAAGTTTGTACTGGTCTATTTAGATGACATAACTATCTATTCTAAACATACAACAGATCACATGAAACATCTGAGGAAGATTTTTGAAAGGTGTAGAGATTTTGGGATATCTCTTAATCCCAAGAAATGTGTGTTTTTAGTTCATGAAGGAAAATTGTTGGGATATGTAGTATCCAAAGAAGGAATTAAAGTGGATCCTGAGAGAATTGCAGCCATCCTAGAGCTACCCTTACCACACCATAAGAAAAGTCTCCAATCTTTCATAGGAAAGATTAACTTTGTTAGGCATTTCTTGCCTAATATTGTAGATTTATTAAAGCCTTTGATAGCTATGTTAAAGAAGAGTTCAACTTTCAGCTAGACCAGAGAAGGAAAAGCCCATTTCCAAGCTATCAAAGAGGCCCTAACAAAAGCTCCTGCTCTCCTGAACCCAAATTTCAGTAAGGATTTTATCCTTTATGCTTATGGAGGACATGATGCTATATTTGCAATGTTGACTCAAGAAAATTTAGAAGGATTGGAGCAGCCTATTACTTTCTTCAGCAAAGGTTTAGAAGAGTATGAATAGAGGTACTCTTTTGTGGAGAAACATGTACTTGTTGGGGTAAAGAGCCTTAAGAAGTTCAGATATTTTTGGACCCATAGCAAGGTACACTTGAAAGATATTCATCTGAGTGTCAAAGAATTTTTTCTTTCCAAGGACCTAAATGAGAAAAAAGCTGGTTGGATCACCAAGGTGATGGAATATGACATTGATATTCAGACCACCAAACTGGTTAGAGGAAGAGGTCTTTGTGAGAATTTGGTAGGAGATGAAAGTTCAAAGAAATCAGAGCAAATGGATGCATCTTTGGTCATGCATCCTACAGAAGAACATGCCAAGGCATCAGGTTGGTTGCCTAACATGATTCATTACTTAAAAATAGGACAGTGTCCTATAGGTTTGGATTTAGCAAAAAGAAGATACTATAGATTACAATTTGTTCCTTTTGTGCTGATAGATGAAGTTCCCTTTAGAAAGGATCACAATGGTGTCCTTTTAAGATGCATTGATTCAGAAAAGATAGGTGATGTCCTATTTCAATTTCAAGATGGACCTTCTGGAGGTCATTTTTCTCCTAGGACTACTGCTTTTAAAATCATGAGGGTTGGATACTATTGGCCATCTATCTTCAAGGATAGCCATGATTATGTGAGAAAATGCATCAAGTGTTCCATGTTTTCGTAGGAAAAGAAAGGCTTCCAGCCTTGCCCCTATAGCCAATTAGAACATAGCAACCTTTCATGAAATGGAGCATAGACTTTATTGGCATGATCAATCCTCCATCTAGTGCAGGACACAAGTGGATAATCACTGCAATAGATTATTTCACTAGATAGATAGAGGCAGTTGCCTTAAAAGAATCAAATGAGAGTGTTGTATTGAGTTTTTATGATGATATAATTCATAGATTTGGCACTCCAGATTCGATAGTGTCAGATAATGCATTGGCATTCACAAGTCTCAAAGTCTCAGAATGGGCAATCATAAATGGCATTTATCTAAATACAAGTTCAAATTATTACCCTCAGGGCAATGGCTTAGTAGAGTCAACAAACAAGAACTTGATTAGGATAATCAAGAAGACCCTGCAGGATAACCAGAGAGATTGACATACTAAATTGAAGTCTGCCTTATGGTTAGACAAAATTACCCCAAAGAAGATCATTGGGAATTCTCCTTATGTGTTAGTATACGATAGAGAGGCTAAGTTGTCCATTTCAACCGAATTACTAGCTCTGGACTTAGCTACTCAATATGTTCTATTTGAAGAAGGAGATCCTTTATAGATCAGGTATGCTCAGCTCATGGAGCTAGAAGAACTTAGAGATACATCCATGAAAGATATGGAGTTCCACTAGATTTAGACAAAGAAGAGTTTTGATAAAAGAGCCAGGATCAGAAATTTCAAAGTTGAAGATGTAGTTCTCAAATGGGATGAATTTAGATCCAGACCTGGTAGACATACAAAATTTGATTCATTTTGGGGTGGACCATTTGTTATTATAGAGCACAAAGGGCCTAATAATTTTCAACTATCAACTCTTGAAGGAGATGCCCTTCCTATATCAGTGAATGGATTCCACTTGAAGCCCTGCTTTGAGGTTAATCAAATATGTTTTTCTGCTTTACTTTCCCTATTTTCTAGGTTAGTTTTCCTATTTTCCAAGAAGTGCCTATCCACAAGTTTTGTCTCTCTAGTTCTAGTTTTGTCCCTCTGTCAAAGTTTTGTGTTCCTGAGAATAGATCCCATGTCCAATGGATGATTTTAAGGCCACTGGTTTCCATGTCTAGTAGGATGACATCTAGCAGAAATCGCCAGAATGTTACCCAAATTTCCCTGTTCCATACAAATTTGGCTAAGCTTTATCCCAAAGTTTGCATTTTAATCCTGCCAAGCCCCTCAAAAAATTTCATGGGTTTTCTGCCTTGTCTTCTGGTCTTTGCAATTCTTTGAACTCTCTGGTTTGCAGGTTCAAATTTTAAAAGGTAGTCGTTGTGCTTATAAACCCTGAAAAACCTAAGCCAGTTTCTATTTTCAAGTTACTTTATCAGCCACTTAAGTTCTCAATTCAACATGTGTGCTTTACTCTCATTGGTCAGTCGCTGGTTCTCCAAATCTTCCGGTGATTACCTTTTCCTTTCAGTGGATCAATGACTGTAGTGGTTCACGTAATATCTAAATGTTTGGCAGTTAGTCCTTAATAGTCAACGACCCAGTGAATGGTTAGCTTTTCTTTCAGTCACATAATCACTTAAGGTGTTTGGCGGTCTAGGCTTGTGGGGGTCCCAGCTATGAAGATGCAATGGCTAGTGTATCTTCGCATTGCCTCTTTTTGACACATGCAATCTTACACCGACCGTTGGATCTTCCTTTCATGCAGTGCTTCAAAGGTTAAGTGGGTCCACTACCACATGGTCTGACTTGGAGGATTTTCATTTGTCAAGGGTGGTGATTTGTAAAGTTTATCAGAGCTGGCCCAGAGCACTATGTCCCTTTTAGGATCAACGGCTGGCACATAATCTCATGGAGGTTTTTTGACACATGAGATTATGTGTCGACCATCAATTTCACTTTGTTGTTAGAGTTATGTCAGGTGGGTCCTCATATTTCTTATGTGCTCAAATTTTATTGGTCACTAGGCACATAGCTAAAATATGTTAGTGGGACCATGTCAGAGTATCTACAGAAATGTCAGTAGGATGAGGATCAATGGCTAGCGCATGATCAGAAGGAATATTTTGGGGCTATGAGATCATGCGTCCACCATTAGATTGGAATCTAGGTTCTCATTGGGTCTAGTGTCAGAAGGAAGCTAAGGTGTCTACTGATGAAGCGGTCAAGGGAAGATAAAAGGTTGACAAGTAGCAAGTTTGGGCCCAGGGTTGAAAGGTATTCTACGAATCAGTGACTAAAGGCTTTTCTCTTGTTTACAAGATGTAACCAGGGTCAGCTAAGGGATTTAGATATTTAGCAACTATAATGTTCACATAGTTGCTTAACCAAACCAGGGTTAGGATAAGTTCTTCATGACTTAGAAAAGTTCCTTCAGTCGTACAGTTTCCGAATGACTTAAGGAAAGGTCAAGGTGGGTCCAAAATGCTGATGTGCTGACATGCTCATTTTACGTTGCTCGCAATATGCTGATATGGACATTGACTTTTCAAGGTTTTGTGACTATTGTAAAAGGTGATCTGGGCCATTCATCTATTGGGAAATGAAAAAGATCGACAGTGATATTTTAAGCTTAGACCGGCTAGATGTAAATTTTCACATTTAAATATCTCTGAGAAGGTTTTTTGCTAGTGTCTAATTCAACAAGCCGCGAACAACAGGGGTAGCTAAAGAGTTAATGTCTTAGGATGATTGCAATTGAGAGGATGATAAAGAAGTCTGGGAAGCCATCATGGGTCGATTCTTATTTCTTAGAAGTACCATTTTTGCATTCATGGCGAGCCTAAGTTGCAAAAAGGTTGATAAGTTAAGGTTGCTTGTCTGCAGGAAAATGCAGTACAGGGATGGGCTTGTAAACAAAATATCTGATTGGCCATGATGTTGCAGAGATGTAATTATAATAAGATTTGACAGAGTTAGGGTTGGCTATTATTCTAATGAAAATCTATATAACCCTAGTTAGGTTTTGACTCATGCCTGCGTGCAAAATAGGAGATGTATATATTGTTTTTGGGGAGCTTGAGGGGAGGGAGTTAGACAATTGTAAAAAGAAATTCACCTTTCTTAAGAGTTATCTGTGGCATTTTCTCTACCCTCTGGCTTCTACAGTTGTAATCTCCCATTGATTATTCAGATATTGTAAAGGTATTTTGTGACATCTTTTCTATCCCTATGCTTCCTTGTCTAAATTCTCTCTTATTGAATTGGAGTATATGTATGTTTTGAGTGATATCTTAGGGTTCTTGATCCCTCTCTCTTCCTGCAATTCACAATTATTATTGTGGGTGATTTGATTTTAATGCTCTTGTGGGTATACCTCAACCCCCTTACAATCTGTCTCATTCCTATACCCAATTGCAGAGGTGACTGTTTGTTTGCAGGTCATAAATTATGTCTAACCCCTTAGGGATGCTATTGTTTGTGAAATTATTCCTTTCCCTGAATAGCCTCTTTCTATTGTAGACCCTTCTATGAAATACTTATGCAAACCTATTTAGTGAGTTTTGATCTCCTAGACCTAAGATTTTTCATTAAAATCATCCTCTATACTGTGATTCAAACCATCATTTAGGTGTATCACCTAGTAGGTAGTTTTCTTTCAAGTCATTTCCCTTTCAAGCATTCCTTCTATCCCTTTCCCCTCAAAGTTTTACTTTCATGTCAAGAAGAAAATTAAGGTGATTATCCAAGAGGAACCAGCCTAGAACTTGGAGGTCTCACCTTAGTTAGCATAGGTCCCACAACCTAGAGATGTTTCTCATGTTATACTAAGTTGTCAAGACCAAGAGAGATTGAAACAAGGGTGAAAACTTAGTGTATAATAGCTCTATAGAATAAAAATATTCAATATGAAGATGTGGCATGCCGATTGTTCCCATATTCACTGGGGAAAGAAGCATTTTATTGGTATATTAATTTACCCGCAAATTCAATCCAAACATGGCAAGAGTTGGAGGATGCGTTCTTGGGTAAGTTTAGATTGCCTATCACCCTTGCTAAATTGTATAGGCAATTCATCAAGATAAGAAGACAAGAGCATGAACCTATTGGTGTGTTCAAAAATAGATTTTAGAAGGCCTACTCTCAGCTACGTGATCCTTTCTGCATAAATGATGATTCCGCAAGGCCTATTTACTATGCAGTCTTGGATTGTTTTACTTCCATGTTCATATGGAACACCCATCTAGCCCCCACCAATTTAATCCAACCATATGTTGAGGTTGAGAAGCTTAGTTTATAGTCACCAACAACCACTATTGGAGCACCTGGTTACTTTGGGAATGCTAATATATTTAATCAAGGGATGTTGGGCTATGCTCCTTCTTTTAATCCTATTCCTACTCCTAATCAACTAGTGTCATATCTAGGAGCTCTGATTTCTCATGCAACACCCACACAACTAGTCTATCTTTAGAATATGACCACTTCCACAAGGACTCAGGAAGAACGAGATGAAATGAAAGACTTAATAGAACAAGTCAAGAAATTTTCTACTGAGGTTACCTCAAAAATCAGAATAATTAATTACAAAATTCACAAAGGAATTATCAGTCACATCAAGGAAATCCTCTAGCTCACCATGAGAATCATCAAGATAATAATCAAGGATATCTGAACAATAATCAAGGTTATCAAGAAAATGGTTCTGGGTATCGAAATAACAATCAAGGATACCATAAATGATCATGGAATACAAATCCAAACAATGGTAGAGTTCCTTCACCATTGGACAATCCACCAGCTTCTGAAAGCTGACCTACTGATAAAGTTTTCCTAGTAGAAGCATGGTGTAGGAGCATCCTGGGTGTGAGAGCAATCTTGCATCACCCAAAAATATTTCTATTTTTCTATTCAATAAGGGCTATCTTGTGTAGAGCTACTATTTATGGAAACTTTCTATTTTTAGTAAGTTGGTCATAAGATCTTGGAATGTTCTGATTTCACATGTGGAGGTTCATCTTAGTTGTATCAGCCTGTCGGTAAAGTTCCATGGCTAGATCAGGTCTAGTTTTGAAGATATTGAAGATTTTCGGTATTAACAACAGGGTACAGAAACTTTGAACTTAGTTTTGGAGGCTTTAGAGGCCCCGGATGAGGTTGAGTTTTCGGCTAATTAAAGCTTTCTTAATTCAGGCATTGTAGAGCTCCTTGTGCCCTTTTTAAAATGGGGTTATAATTGTCAATCGGAGCAACTGGCGATGACTTATGGTCTTCGAAAGTTGAGTCACCTGAAATGGCAGAAAATAATTTTGTTTCAAAATTTTTGTTTGGGTTTCAAAAGTTATTTTGAGCTGACTTTGATGTAATAAATTGTAAAATAAAATAATTTTAAGTTTGGTCGGCCCTTTGGGCTAAATTTCTGGAACCTTCTCGGGTGGTGGAAATTGCCTATATAAAGAAGGCCCGTAGTGTTGTCTTAGGCAGTTCTGGGTAGTAGATCTGGATAATAATTCGAGGCTTTGTCCTACAGAATATTGTAAGGGAATGCCCATGTGGCTTTGCATATTGTAATTCTAAAAGTTTGTAATTCCACATTTGTGGAGATAATAAGAAGCCAATTTTCTATTCTTGCATATTGTTGTTGTTGTTTCTCTGTTTCTGTTATGTATTTGTGGTATTAAGGGGAGCACCCTTCATCAAAGCAGCATTGTCTGGATGGTGTAGACTACATGAAACTAATCAACATTATGAGTTACAATGCCAAGAGTTTCAAAGGGAAGCTAATATGTTCAAAGGAGAAGTAAGACATGATGCCGAAGTTTGTAGAAGCACCAACTGATAATAATTTAGAACCATCAATGACAGAAGGAATGTTTGCAAATTTTAGGAATTTTGTCTTGAAAAGTGTTAAGAAAGAAGTTGATTTGGGGAAAGATGCTCATATTTAGAATCTGTTACTTCCTAATTGGTGTAGAATACATAATGCTTTTCATTTTGAAATATGATGCACAATGTGCAAATCTCTTGTTGCATAGGTTTCAAAGATGGTCCCACAAGTATCAGTGGCACGAAATTTTGAAGAAGTTGTCAATGCGGAATATCCAAGTCAAGCAGCCACCTCAAAACCACAATATAAAGAAGTTAAAAAGGATGAGAAGAAATTTTTTGAATAAGAAAATGAGAAACAAGTCAAGAAATTAGAGAATGAACCTTCCAGTACTCAAGATGATGATCAAGTTTGGACTTTATCATTTGATGGGTTGAAATCAAAGAAAGGAAGTGGAGCCAGTGTTGAACTTGTTAGCCCAACAAGAGAAGCTTATCTCACAAAACATCGATTATAGTTTTCTTGCACAAATAATGTGGCTAAATATGAATCACTGGTTGTTGGTTTTCTCCTCTCTATCCAAAAAGGTGCCAAGATCCTGTACTTGCGTGGAGATTCAGACATAGTGGTAGGACAAGTTTGAAAATAGTATGCATGTCATGATAAAAGATTGGGTCGTTATCATAATAGAGTTTGAGATTTGATTGAAAGATTTGATGCTTTTAACATTAAAAGAATAAATCAAACATGCAATCTAGTAGCAAATTCATTAGCTCGGTCTACAAGTTCATAAGAACAATTAGCCATGGATTGTGTGAAGAAGCTCATAGTTGAATTGACTTTGGTGCCATCTATTCTGGACAACATAAAAAACTTCCAAGTATTTGAAGATGATAAGAATATCCTTGATTTCCTAACAAGTTCAAGGGTCTTTGAAGCACAAGTCATCAATGAGGGATAACCACAACAAGCTCAGTTCAAAATAGATGAGATAATGAGTTGAAGGAAAAATACTATTCCTAAGGAGATGATTGAGTTAGAATTTTTTTTGATTCAGATAGATTGAGTGCCCTCAAGTATCAAACAACTAAAGGAGGGGAATGTGAAAAAGTAAACTTAGGAACTGAGGACAATGTCAAGAATATTTTTATTGGTAAAGTTTGTACTCCTTGAGAAAAGGAAGATATTCTGAAGCTTATGAGGGAATTCCCAGATGTGATTGCATGGGGATACAGAGATTTGAAGACTTATGATACCTCCCTTATCACACACACAATTCCATTGAAGCCAGATAGTAAACCATTCTGACAAAGGGAAAGACTAATAAATCACTTGTTAGAGCCACTGATCCATCAAGAAGTAAAGAAATTGCTTTCTGCCAGAATATTTTTTCCAGTCAGACACTCGATGTGGGTCACCAACTTGGTTCCTATTAGAAAAAAGAGTCAAGAAATAAGATTGTGTGTGGATTTTTACAATCTTAATAGAGCTTCAAAAAAGGATAATTATCTAGTGCCATCACTAGATGAAGTTATACAAGTTGTGAATGGATCCCAAATGATGTCATTTTTAGATGGTTATTCTGGGTATAACCAGGTGATGGTAGAGGAAGAAGACTGACTGAAAAATGCATTCACCACTAAGTGGGGCACATTTTCATACAAGAGAATGCTCTTTGGTTTGATTAATGTTGGAGCCACCTTTCAAAGAGCCATGGACTACACTTTCAAGGATTTTGTTGGGAAATGCATTATTATATACATGGATGATCTCATTCTATTTTCTAGGTGCAGAGAGGATAATATGACTGATTTAAAGAGAATATTTCAGAGATGTAGGAGATATGGAATTTCATTAAACCTAAAGAAATGAATGTTTGCAATCATCGAGGGAAAATTATTGGGACATGTGATTTCAGAGCATGGAATCTCAATTGATCTTGAGTGCATCGAAGCAATTTCAAAGTTGGGGCTGCTAGCTAGTTAGAAAGAGTTAAAGTCATCCGTCAGAAAAATCAACTTCGTAAGGAAGTTCATATCAGGATTTGCAGAAATAGTCAAGCCACTAAATGACATGTTAAAGAAGGGTGCAAAGATAGATTGGACACCTACAACAAAAAGGGCTTTTGAGGAGATAAAGCAAGCAATCATGGATGCTCCTATTTTGATTAGTCCAGATTACACTAGGCCATTCTACATCTACTCATTTGCATTAGAGCATACTTGTGCAGCTATCCTTACTTAGAAGATGGAGGAGAAAGATGAGCATCCTATTGCCTTTATGAGATCACCATTGAAGGATGCAAAATTAAAATATCCAAACATAGAGAAGCAATCCAATGCTTTGGTGAAGGCAATTAAGAAATTTTGACATTATATTTTGAGAAGAAAGGTTTATGCAATTGTCTTAGATGCGGCAGTGAAGACATTATTGATGCAAAATGAATTGGGAGAAAGAAGAGGAAAATGGATGTCTATCATTCAAGAATATGACATGGATATACAACCAATGATTCTGGTTCAAGGACAAGCTCTAACACAAACAATCACAACAACTAGTCCTGGATTGGTTCAAGAAGTATATGTGATGGAAGAAGTATCCCCAAATGAATGGTATGATGACATTATTTACTACCTCCTAAATCACAAGTCTCCTACACACCAAAATTCTATCCAAAAGCATTCCTTGAGAATGAAAAGTCAACAATTTATCCTTCAAGGAGCAATTCTATATAGGAAGAATCATGATGGAATCTATTTGAGATGTGCAAGAAAAGAAGAAGCAAAGCAGATACTTGAACACTTTCATAGCAAGTATGGGACCAGTTATGCAAGTAGTCTCTCTATGGCCCACTAGATTTCAAGGACAGGATATTACTGGCCCACATTATTTAAAGATGCCTATGTACATGTAAAAACCTGCCACACTTGTCAAGTAGTAGCAACACGTGAGAGAAATCATGCAATGCCTTTACAAACTATTATTGAAGTAAGAACTTTTGCAAAGTTGGGGTTAGACTATATTGGTCCAATCAATCCACCTTCTTTGGGATAGCACAGGTACATCCTAGCTGCTACTGATTATTGCACTCACTGGTCGGAAGCTCAAGCACTAAAGAATTGCATGACAGAGGTTGTCATCAAGTTTCTTGAAGAAAATATTGTCACGAGATTCAGATGTCCACATGCTCTTGTATGCAACAATGGTACTGCATTTAAATATTTGAAGTTTTCAAATTGGGCATTTGATTATGGAATTACCCTAAATTTTTCTTCAAATTACTATCCTCGAGGAAATGGGTTAGTTGAGTCAACAAACAAGAATTTGTTAAGTGTTATCAAGAAGTTGTTGGACAAAAATCCTAGGAATTGGCATACGCAGCTAAGATTTTCACTTTGGGCAGACAGAATAAGAATCAAGAGCTCCATAGGGACGTCTCCCTATCATTTGGTTTATTGACAACATCCAATTTTTCCCATTCAGTTGAGGATCCTGATATTGCAATTTATGCAGGAATACATGGAAGGAGAAGACCTAGCATGTACAGGATTGAAAAATTGCTTCTCCTAGAAGAGAAAAGAGATTAGGCACTAGAAAAGTTCACAAAAAATCAAGCTGTGGTAAAAAGGTGGTTCGACAGAATGGCCACAGTTAAGGATTTTCAAATTTTTGATCTAGTACTTTGCTGGATAAGGCCCATGAAAAGAAAGGTGACCACAAAAAGTTTGATAATCTATGGATGGGGCCTTTTCAAATTTCTGAGATACTGGGAGATAATGCATTCAAACTGAGAACTCTGACAGGAAAGGAAGTCTTGTTGCCTATCAATGGGAAATTCCTCAAGCATTATTTCTGCCCTTAGGTTTCCTTCCAAAAGCCTACCATGTACATAGTTAGTCTAGGTTTTCCCTTCTATTCTTTCATTTTAGTTTTCCTTTTTCTTTGTTCTTTCATTGGTTTTCTTTTAGTTTAGAGGGGATTGTGGTTTTCTTCCCCTATTTTCTTTCCCGTTGGTGGGATTTTGTCTTTCTATAGTTTAGGTTGTTAGTTTAGGGTTTCTTTTCCCCTAAGCTTTGTTTGTTTAGGTGGTTTTGGTTTTCTTTTGGTTCTGGTCAGTTTTGGTGTTCACCAGGGGGCCTAGAGGTTTGGGTGTTCCCATTTGTGTGGGGGGCATTGTGTGATTTCATACTTCATTTAAAGATTCCATCGAGTCTTGTTTATCTCATTTCCTGGATAACTATTTATGAAGATCCTTAGAAACTAAGGTTGTCTTTCTTATGTTCATCACTAGGTTGGAACACTAATTTGATCTGGGAGGTTAATCATGCACTATATCTTGACACTCGAACTTTGAGATTGCTATATTTTTCACACCTAACTATTTCTTTGAGTCCATCTTAGTTTCTTTAGGAGAGGTCATGGCTTGTGAAAATTTTAAAATCTTGCTTTAGCACCACTGTAATTCCTAAACCCATAGTGAGCTTCAGTGCTCACGAGCCAAAAGAAAAGAAAGTAATGAAATATCAATTGAAAAGGATAAAAGAGAAGATAAAAGAAAAGATGAAATAATTGGCTTTTTGGGGTACATGGAAATCTCCATAGGTGTTCAAAATAATAATTCACCAAAAGTGCAGCAATCTCCATTGGTTTACAGTGACAACTCCGTCGGGGCTATGGACGCCTAACTAGCAATGGGGGAATATTCGGGATGCTTTTGGAGTTAAGAAGAATATATATAGAATGCCATGGCCAATCTTAGGGTTTTTGAGTGGTCTTGTTGAGTGGAGCTTAATGCATTTGCACACACATAGGTAATTGAAGGATGACAGTGTCTTGAGCCAATATATGATTATCCTCCCCTTTTGAGTTATGTTTTCTTTCTTTGTGATAATGTAAGCTTGTTAACGAAGGAATCTAGGTTCCAAGTAAATTTTTAGCCTTGAAATGTTTTTTACATTTCACCTATGGAGTCACCAGATGTTGTGACTAGATCACCAGACCACCCATCGATGATGGGAACCCCTTCCTTTATGCGATTTGTGTTTAAATTTTTTTGTGTTCTCAGTAGATCTTGTTCTCATTTCATAGGTGGTAATGCATAGGAGTGTTCTTCAAAAATGTAAATGTCCACTATTTAGTGCTAGCATACAAGACTTTGACATTATGAGGGATGCAATGAAAAAGGAACTACTCAAAATAGAATATTATGTACTCCTTCCAAATCCTACTCCTACATTCCTTGGAGCACATTTCAACACTGGTAAAGGAGAAGTCAATGCTAGAAAAAATCCATGACCAACTCCCAATCCTACTCCCCTTTCCTCTAAAGTACAAATACAAGTCAATGGAGGAATGTGTTCTTAAGAGAAAATCCTTCACACATGAAGAATCCCGCTCCCGCATTAATCCTGGTCCCGCATTCCTTTGAGCACAAATTTCATGAAGTCACTACTCTTCAAAAAATAAATCCACTACCCATCAAAAATCCTACTCCTAGCATTTTCAGAGCACAAGTTAGCATAGTCAATGAGCGACTTCCAAAACACAACAATCTGTTACTCATCAAAGTCTTGCTCCAGACTTTTCTTGGGTGCAAAATAATGCCAGTCACGAAATGTGACACTAGGAAAAGTCCTTCATTTCATGCAAAGTGTGTTTGGAGTGCAAAATGAAGATGGTCATGGAGTGTTGAAAATAGGAAAGTTCATATATCATGGTAATATGTACTCAAGGTGCAAAACAATGGCAGTGATAGAATGGAAAAGATAAACAATCGTTCACTCAAGGTAACATGCGTTGATGGTGCAAAAGGGAAGAAGTCATGGAATTTAACAAACAAAATAATCCTTAACTCATGGTGATGTGCTCTCCAAGTGCCAAAATGGAAGCTATAAAGGAATGTGAGAGGAGGAAAATTCCTGGACTCCAAGCAATAGCCACCTCATCATAGAGAATGAAATACATTTCCAAGGAAGTCATGAAACATTAAAGAGGCTTAAACTCTAAAATGTTGGAAAGGGCAAGAAAAATTTGAATCTTGGAGATTTTGAAAAGTTTTTTGAAAATTTGAGAACTTTGGAAATTAGTTTTATTTTAATCAGAAGAGTTTTAAAATGTAAATCTTGGAAGATTTTGAAATTTTAAAAAATCTTGAAAATTCTTAAACTCTTGCAAATTGAAAATTTTGGAAAATTTTGAAGAGTTCAAGAAATTCATGGAAAGTGAAATTTGTAAAGTTGAAAAATGGGGAAAGTTTCAAAGAGAAAATATGAAAGAATTTTTATGTGATTCTTATGTTGATTATATCCTTTTGCAGGAGGAAGGATTCCAGTCCTGCATGATCAAGGATGACATTCAAGTTCTAGGTCTCCAGTTGCAGTGTTGAAGACACCATGATCCAAGTGATCAAGTTCAAGGCGTCTAGGGTTCAAAGATCACAATTCAAGTGTAAATATACAAAGGGAAGAATGTCACATCTTGAAATTCCTTCTCAAAGTCCAATAACATGACCAAGGAATTTCCATGTGAAGAAAATCCAAATTGGTAGAATCATCAATGAAGGAGTTCGATCTATTTCTAGAAGATGAAATCTCAACAAGCTAACATGGCACTCAATCATCTTCATTGGTTAGTCAAAGATTCTTCAAGTCAAAGTCAACACATTTAAGGAAGGGTATCAAGAATAATCCATTCAAGGAAAATATTTCATTTAATGCATAGTGGGAGCATGTAATGGTCATTTATTGCACCCCGCCTTCCTTCTAAGTGTGCATGCGTAGTGGGAATTTATCACCAATTATGGTAGTGGATTCCTTTTTGCATTGATGTAGATTCCTTTTATGTACCCTAACCCTAATTAGGGTTGAGGTGGAAAAATCTAGGCCATTGGTTATTATTTTGATCTGGGCCACTCATTGATTTCAAGGACCTATATAAAGGCCTCTTTTTCGCATTTGTAAAGGAGCAAATTTTGAGATTGTTTCTTATCAGCTATTGAGACAATAAAATTTTCATTGAAGTGTGGTGATTATTTGATGTGTCATAATGCTTGCTTGGTTTCATTATTCTCTCAATTATATTAAGTTTGGTAGATAAAGTTTGATGAATTTTTGGAGAATATGATGATGTTTTGATGAGTTTCTCTGCTTCATACTTTTGACATTTTAGTGATTCTAAAGCGTTGTGCAAATTTAGCTTGAACCCTTATCCACGTGCTTAAATTCAATCATTCGTACAAACCCTTGAAGATTGCAATGGTCTACGTGTAGTTGTAGCTTGACTTAGTGAAGCGAGACTTGGTAATTAAGGAACTCATCCATCAGCATACTTTCCTTAGCTATCATTACCCTTAGGATTAGATTTGGATCTTTAAACCCTAAACCCTTTCCATTTCTGCGTATCCAGTGAAAACCCAAAAAAATAACTCTTAATTGAAAATATTTTTGTAGTACCTATATCCATCATGACATAAAGGATTGAAAACGTAAGGCCCATTGTGATAATCAACAAATCACATCAACACTAAGCATATCCACGAGTCGAGGAACCTTGGAGTTATTGTATGATCTTTCTACAATCTTACCATATGCAATACTTTGTTCAAGAGAGGATAGGATATTTTGGTATTTTATTCTACTATTTGGTGAGCCATAAAACACACATCAACAAGCCTATATCATGTTACACTGCGTTAAATTGGGTTTTTCTAAAGTCAAGAGGATTAATTTAGAAGTTCAATGAATTTATCAACCAAAAGGAAATTCTATTTTTCACTTAGCAATTTCATAGTTTCTTTGCACATTTACACATTTCTAAAGAATTGCGGATAATCCTTAAAATTGCATCCATTGCGTTTGATAAAGAGCAACAGAATCTTCAACTAGGTTTCACTTGAAATTGTGTAGCAAATGTCACAATTGACAAAGAGTAAGTTCCCTAGTAACCACTAGATCTGCCATTAATTTAACTAGTTTCACCTGAGACTTTTTAACTTGGGGGAAGTTTTCTATCATTATGAACAAGGCCATTGGCATCAATATAGAAGACATTGTGAATGCTTACAATCAACTATGATTTTCTAATCTTCTGTATAGATTCCCCATATGGAAGATCACCCATGGTTATAGCCAGCTTCCTGAGACAAAAAAAAGAAGAAAATAATGAAGTTACCAGGAAGATTATTGTACATTAATTGAGCCAACCATCAACAATTTCAGTCTGGCTGATTAGAAAGCAGATTAGGATTTTTCATATCAGAAAGGATATCATATATAATTTTCTCAGGATGTTGTTGATAGATGTCGTTGATAACTATCAACAGTTTCCACAGACTTGGCCACATTAGAGCTGCATTTGTTCTATTATTCATGTTGGTGTAAAAAATGCTTCGCTTCTCCCATTATTTCATAGCAGTCCCACTAGTGGCACATGGAATAATAAATTTCTCCACATTCCTTATGTTGTTTCAATAGTGAATGAAGAGGGTCAACTCGAGTAACCTCTCATTGCACACATCTGTTAATGTGCTCAAGATTTTAGAAAAGTGGTTTCTTTAAGTATTGACAGGATAGCATTAGCTTTTCTTGGATTCTCGATTTGAGGTCATGATTTTGCATTAAGGAGTGTGTGTTAAAAATAATGGAATTTGTATTGAGGTTATACTTTTCACTTAGAATGGATGAATTATATTTAATTTTGGATCATATTAATTAAGGAGTGGGGTAGAGAGGTGGCAAGCATTTATGAATATATAATTTATTTAATTTTTTAAATGAATTTTGAGACAATTAAATTAATGGATGTGTGTAGGAAAATTGAGGACATGAAAAGAAAGAATGTTATGGAGCAACTAATCCTAATCCTATTTCAAAATTTTGCCAACCTGAACTTGAACCCAAACCCAAATAGACAAATTAGAAAAAACTCTTCTTGAAAGAGGAAACTTGAAAGAAACATAAAGACAAGTGTGCATCACTCAGATAGAAGGGACATGAGAGGAGAAATATGTGAGATAAATCTACCCAGGTGCAACTAGAAAAAATAAGGAGAAATAAAGAGAAATAAAGTGATTAAGAAAAAAGAAAAGAAACAATGTTTACCATGAAAACTTAAAAATTATTTGTATACAATGTGAAAGTAGAAAATCTAAAGGAGGTGATAGTACCTATAGGTGAGGTAGAAGAAGATTAATTTCAAAAAGTGGATTTTAAGAACCCTAAATTTGATATAGAGATGAGAATGATCCAATGTTGAAGGAAGTGACAACAATGATAGAACAATTTTGTGAAGACAGAGTGGATGAATTTGAGAAAGAGAGGAAGTAGATGGGAGAAAATAAATACCATTGTTTTATTTCCATTCCTTTGAATGCACATAGGAGAGAAGCTAGAGAATAGTTTTTGATACATGGTACTAAAGAGAAAGAAGTAAAAAATGAGAATAAACCTGTAGTTATCATGGATGATTCCACTAGTAGAATCTTTAGAACAAATTTTATAATAAGATAAAATGGTTGATTTATATTTTTCTTCTAGATGTTTGTTTACTATTTTAGATTTCACAAATTAACTATCAATCTATAAATCTAGTCAAATGAAAAATCATTTAGTTATCAATATTTTCTAAAATGGTATATAAAAATTAAAATCATCCAACTAATATACTATGAATGATTTTCACCAACAAAAAATTATTTGTAATAGGTTTGAATCAATATGTCATAATTCATTTATGAATACCCAAAAAGACTACAAATACATACTAAAAAGACATTATAATTTATTTATTAACAACTACAAAGACAACTATTCTCCACTAATACATATAGTAATATCTCACTTTTTAGGGGTTTCTTGATTTGCTATAATAAAAAGCACTCACCATAAAGATAGTCACTCATGTTCTTTTTGGAACTAACTTTGATCTTCATTAGATGTTTCTACATTTGTTATGAAAAGTTGTTTTGATGAAACAAAATTTCTTCCGATGTAAAATCTAACCTTACTAATTTTGGTTTTAAGAACTAGTTCTATTTCAGTTTAGATTTGCATAGTTTGAGCAAATCTATAATATAGTAAGTTAGACTGCTTCCCCATTTAGTTGAATCAAATATATTATCTAATGTTGTATTTTTAATAATTATGCAAAAGGCATCTCTTATATGAAATGCATTAGCCTAGGTTAATTTGATCGATGATTGTCAAATGTGCCATATGCATGCAAGATGATTGAAATGATCGAGATCATCCGGGGATTTTGAAAAAACCCCAATTTGTAACATTTCTTCTATGTGAACCGATTGTAGAGCTATTGATTAACTCGCCAGCAACCGAAGTTAAGTTTATGGTTTACAAGACACACGTTGCTTATTTCTTCATTGCTATTTATTTTACTTTCTGTAGCACTGATGAAGTCGTCAGAAGTGATAAAAGTACGAGGCAGTGGAATTTTGAGTGTGTTTTGATGAGTCACTCATTTAATGATGTGGCATTAGATCATTATACTTTGTAGGAAACTAGGGAGATGAAAAGGATAGAATTAATAATGTGGCACCCAGTCGCGTATGCAGTATATGAACACAGTGGAAAGGAACTAATTTAGACATCTAGAGAAGATTTTAGTTGGTGAATCTTGAAATAGTCTTCCCATTAGAGAACACATTTGGAAAACTTGAGATAACCCTTTGGAGATGCCTGGTAGTTAAGTAAGATCAACAGTTGTGACATGATCGGTAGATCTAATTAGTTTACTTGCGAATAGATGACAACCATTAAATCTTTGCATAGTGTCAGTCTTGCACAAATCTTAGAGGGTGGAATCTTGTATTTCATAGTGAATTTGGAATCTTTTCTACCTCTAACAGTTGTCACAAGAACACAAAGAATATTTACAACCCTTGCGATCTGCACAAGAAATTGATCTTATTTACAAGCAAGTGCATGGGCCCAACCTTTAAGGATTCTGTCGGCCTGTTAATTCTATAGAAAATCAAAGGTCATTGTATGTTCGCAAAGATACTTTTGTAACCTTGCGATCATGCGATAGCCTATGATCTTAGTTTAGTCTCATTCACCCACAAAAGGTGGCCCACTGCCAGATGTAGACACAGGAGAATTTTTTTATTGGTCGAGGGCATTTCATGATGTACAAAATGTCATTCAACTTGATGCTTGGTAAGAAAAATAGATAGTCTTCTTGTCAGATATTGTGACATGGAAACTTCTGGTTGGTCGAACCAAGTGTTTTTGGTTCCTTAAGTTATCATCAACAAAGTATAGATCTCATGGTTTTCATATGCTCGCAAGGAATCTTTTGCCCCTTTACGATCATGCACAAGCCGTCGATATGGTATGAAGGCCACCGTGGCTTACTTTATGACTAGTCATACAAAAAAAATTGAATACCGACCATTACATGCAAGATCTGAGGGTAGTGATAAATCCAACATGTCATGTGGGACGTGCATGATTCATTGAAAGGTTTTCTGTCAATGCATCTTAATCAGATATTTCTCATATGTTCATGAGGAATATTTCCAAGCCTAGCAATCATGTGACAACATTTAGATCTTGGTCTAAGAAGGATCAATGCCCCAAATTCAAACCTAAAGAAAAATTGGTGTGAAATAGAATTTTCCATTGAATGGTGAAAATTTGACTACTCAGAGAAGTAACAGCTAGATCGTGTGGAGTAAACTGTTGAAAAGACTGTGTTTTATTGAAAATATATTGAAGATTTGTGCATCTTTAGAAATACAAAGAGATAACATTTGCAATAGCCTAGGTGAATAAATTAGTAGAGCTAGTTGTCGTTGCATTAGTAATTTCTAAAAAAGGATGGTGAATATTTACACAATTTCTATCCTGGTAAATAGTATCATAATTGTGTCGTATATTATTTACTCCAATTATAAAGAATCTCAAACCCTAGAATGCTGCCAAGAAAGGGTTTTTTTGGTAAGGTTGAATACAGTGATAGGAGTTTACATGAAGATTTGTTAGAGTTATTACCTAATTCAACAACTGATTTGGTGAAAGCCAAAAAATTAACACCAAAAATATCTAGTGTAAAGCTAGTAGATGGTTTATATGACACATGAACTTATATTAGGGATGCTAAGATTGGTACACTTAATGGAAGTGGTAGCTCTTCTATCATTGGTTTAACATTTTTCAAAGTAGGGTTTAGCCAGAGAAATGCCCCTCCTTCTACCAACAATATATGGCAATTTGACCTAGGAAAGCTTGTAGTTCCTGACATTTTCATAGATGCAGATCTGATGGTTCAAGTTGCAAAGAATTATGACCCCATTATGAAACCTGTTAATGAAAATCTCTCCTAAAGAAATCAAGATGGTTTTTAAGCTAAGTGAACCCTCCAATGACCTAGAACAAATTGATTTTGAGGAGTTGAAGAAAGTGTATTATGCATAGAGGAATTATCTTTGAAATGGTCCTATAAAGGAATTTTGTGACAAGATTGGGAAAATGATTATCATGGGACCATGTACACAGGAGCCCTTCAAATTAGATTATTTTGACTTGAGAGCAAGAGGTGCATACTAGTCACTATGTAAAATCTTTGGGGAATATTTTGAAGAGAGAATGCCAGTACAATTGATGTATATGATGATCCTAATTTTACATCCATACTTCTCAGTTACATTTGACTTTCCCACTTTCATTTCTGAATTAATTCATAATGGATTTGTAGGAATCTAGAAAAAAAATTTGATAAGCCATTTTTCTGGTACTCTTTCATGATGTATATGTTCTTTCTTAAGGGTGCTACTTATTTTGAGAAGGAGATGGATTTTTTAAAACAAAGGGATGGTGAAGAGATGCCAGTCTAATTGTGGAACCTTGGCATGACATGGGACAAGAAGGATAGTAGTTTCATTAGTTTTGGTAGATGCTTTACAGCTAGATTAAGGCTATTGTTTGTCCATGACAGCCTAAGAATCCCAAAGGCATTGGCCAAACTTGTGAGTTTAAAACAATTTTCGAAGGACCACAAAATAATTAGGGGGATTTCATCTCTTATCCTATTTCTATTGTTATTAGATTATATGGTTTCAGGGGGGCACCATTCATATTTCCATATCAAATACCCCTCAAAATTGGTATTGCAAAATTCATTAGACAATTGGGGGAGATTGAAAAGAACACCCTTACAAATAAAAGTAGAGGAACTCTATTCCCAAATGTTACGATGGCCCATCAGTTTATAATTACAAAAGGTGGATGGCTTCATATGGATCAAATCCTGACACCATATCATATGGCTACTACAATTTCTTGGATAGTAGACCTGGAGGGTTTTTATAATGAAATGTTCAAAAAGAAGGTCAATTGTTCATTTATAGATCACATTTTCAATTTTCCAGAGGATATCATCAGAAATATCCCTGATATATAGGACCAAGAGATCAAAAAGGAAAAATGGTCAGTATACAAGAAGACTTTGAATTTTGTCCAATAATTTGATGAGGGGTATGATCCAGTAAAGACCATCAATCCTATGGGGAAGAAGATAGACACTCTCATGGATTGTTTTTAGGCTATTTATCAAACCCTAAATGAGAAAAAGGAGAAAGCCATGAATGAGAAGCTAGAGAAGGCTCAATCAATATTAGGGTATGTGTAGGATCATGGTATGCAAAAAAGTGGCGATGTGAAAAAGAAGTCCAGATTGATAAACTCTTTGAAAAATAACTACAACTTTCAAACAATATTAACATTTTTGAAATCTAAAATATACATCACATTCTATGCTTCACCTAATACAATAATAATAAATAATTCTTTCAATTTGATGCAGTTTAGACTAAGTTAAGGTGGTTAGACATGAGAGTTTTTATATTCAGGAAAAAATTTGGCAGAAAAATCATAATTAATTATTTACTTGGAATAAAAATACAAAAAATATACATCACATCAAGACATGAGACTACTAATTTTATCTAGAATCTTATAAAAAAATATTATCATTTCATTTTGTTTAATGTGGTTAGACATACACCTACTTGTTATCTTCCTAGTCTTGATTGATAGTCTTATTGAAAAATAGCTATAACGTTCAAATTGTATAACATTTTTTAAATCCAAAATATGTGTCACATTCTATGCTTTTCCTACTACAAGAAAAATCATTTTTTTTTTCAATTTGATAAAGTTTAGACTAAGTTAATGTGGTTAGACACAAGATTTTTTGTATTCTGGAAAAGCTGTAGAAGAAAAATCATTATTAATTATTTATTTGGAAAAAAATTATAAAAAAATATGTGTCACATCTGAACATGATTCTACTACTTATATCTAGAATCTTGTAAAACTAAATTATCATTTGATTGTGTTTAAGGTGGTTAGACATACACCTACTTCTTATTTTTTCAAGAAATTTTCATACTATTACATTGAAATTTGAAATATTCAACATATAGAATAATTGTTTCTCAAAAGGGGCCTAGTATCTTAGAAACTAAATTCAATTTTCTATAGATTATCTTGTTACATATTTTTGATATAATATTTATAACTTGTTCAAGTTTTTATGTCAACTTGCCTAAACCTGATTTTTTGAATTTTCATTACCACTTAAGGTCCTACTTTGGCATACCATGATCCTGCACATACCCATTGAACAAGACTACATTTACAAAGGTATTTCCCTCGGGAAAATATATGGTATAGAAGAGAACTTATTACAATGTGGTAGTTCCAGAACCTGACAATAAAAAACCAAGAAAGAAAAAACATGATATCCATTTTACATCACAATAGGTGGACAAGAATAAAGAAGTTGTAGAGTTTCCAGACTCATCTCAGGCTTAAAATCCTAAGGATGTTCTTCATTCCCCATGTCCTCCAAAGAAACAAAAGCTAGAAGAGAGGCCTATACATTTTGAAGATGATTATTCTCCATCCCAAAAACCTTTGAATATCACGGATGATGAAGAGGTCACAAACTAGATACAATAGTTGGGAGCTCTAGGTCAATTTTTTATGACCTATGATGAGATAAATGAAGGGGTGACAGAGCCACCAAAAGAACCTGAGTTAGACTTAATGGTGGGATAGATGGAAGGAATAGAGCTAGACCCAATAATAAAATAAGCATGTGATGAGTTTTTAGCTGATGATGTCTTTGTAAAGGCTAGGGCCTTTGTGTAATTTTTATGGAGATTAAACATGAATCAGTTTGAAGAAACATGTGAGAAAAGGCATGAGGAAAATCCAGAAAAGGACCTCAAGATCATAGAAACTAAAGTAAGGAAGGAGATGAGAGAAAGGTTTGAGATAATCACTCCAGAATAGGGGAGAGATCTAATGAGAAACTCAGGAGTGCTTATCCTCCCAAAATGGGATATAGCTAATGCAGTGGTCCTAAATGCAATCAAGAAACATACCACACATATGCACAACACTAAGGTAGAGGCAAAACATACCATTAAAGGAGTCACTTTCAGTAATGACCATCAAGCCTTGGTCATGTGTTCTTTAAAGAAGAATGGTAAAAACAAAGGAAAATATATTACTATACATGATCTCACTAGTAGCCTCATAGTAAAAAGGGTCACTGACACTTCTATAGTTGAGGCATCGAGTACGGTGGTAGCAACAACCGAGGTCACATTGAGGGTAGCAGAAAAAGAAGCCGAGGAAAAGGACAAGCTCACAATAAGGTTGGAAACAATACTAAAGGCTTATGGGGGATTAAGACATGGAATATATGAGAAGGATAAATTAATTGAAAACTTAAAGCAGAGCTTGGGTGAACAAAGTCCAATTCAAGCATCAGGGAAAATGTAAATTTCTTCTTCACTTGATGTGCGTTCATCTTCAAGTCCTATTATTGAATATCCCCTTTCCCCTCTTCCCCCTTCCATGGGTGATGAAGATAGAGAACAAAGATAGAAGCAAAGATATGAAAAAAAAATAAAGGATACAATTCTACACTTTTTTTCAAATGTAAAAACATTATAAATTTATAAAATTTCTATGCAATTGTCTGACATTTTGACGACTTTTACGAAAGAATTAGCCACTATAGACCCAATTTTGGATAAGTGGGTTTCTAGAGAGAATACGTTGAAGTCATTCTTTGAAATGATTAAAGATCAGTGTATTGTGGATATTCAACTAACAAATACTTATAAATTTTTTAAAAACCTTTTTGAGTTTGAAGTAACTAGGAAAGGTTTCAAGAGAAAGGCATAAATCTTAAGGGTAAGATACTTTCAGGATAATTTTCAAGTGTTCCCCGGTCCTATCAAAGTAGATGAAATTATAAATGATCTCGTCCTCCAAAAATAATATCATCCAAAAATATCTCAGCAATAAGAATAGTTTCATCAATATCACCTTTCATATATAGATTACTATTTTCACTAGTCCTTACAAATCCAATACTTAGCAAGTAAGTATGTCGTCTTTAATACCATGCTCTCAGTGCTTGTTTCAAACCATATAAAGCTTTGTGTAATCTACATACCATGTCTCTATTGTCTAGATCAAAAAAACCTTTAGGTTGTTCTATGTAGACCTCTTCTTCAAGTATACCATTCAGAAATGATGACTTCACATCCATTTGATAAACTCTGAATTTCTTGTGTACAGAATATGAAAGTAGCATTCTAAATCCTTCCAATCTTACAAAAGGTGAAAAAATTTCACCATAGTCAATGCCTTCTTCTTGTGCATATCCCTTGCATACCAATCTAGCTTTATTTCTTATCACTTCACCATTTTCATTTAGTTTGTTCCTGAATATCCATTTAGTAATGATAACATTCTTATCCTTTGGTTGGGGTACTAAGCTCTAGGTTTCATTCTTTTCTATTTTCTCTATTTCCTCTTTCATTGCATTAACTCATTCTTCATTCTCTAATGCAATTTCACATTTTCGGTTCAAATTTGCATACTAGACATGTACCTTATCTTTCTTTGCTCCTAGTTTGCATTCCAGCTTGTCTATGTCCAATAATTTGTGTCTCGGCATGATGTCTTCTAAAAAATCTAGCCAGTACTTGGTCTCTTCATTCTTGTTCATCTTGTTCAGGTTCATGTGCTTGCTCAGTAGCTCCATCTTGTTCATCGGTTTGTTCTTCCTATTGTTCTGCATTGTTTTCCTACTGACTGATTATATCAGGTTGTGACTTCAGTAGATAATTAGGTTGTTTAATGTAAGTGAATCTCCATAGTCTTCTAGTTCCTTTCTACTATCTTCTGTGCTCTTTTCATCAAACTCATCAACACGAAATTAGTATGTTCAATTATCTTATTTGTAACCTTATTCACACATTTGTATGCTTTTCTCTTAGTAGAATATCTCAAGAATATTCCCTCATCACCTTTAGAATCAAATTTCCCATTTCTCTCATCTTTTAGAATAAAGCATTTTCTTCCAAAAATCCTGAAATAACGTATAGTAGGTTTGTGTCCAAACCATAGCTCATAAGGTGTCCAGTTGGTGTCCTTCTTCAGTTGTACTTGGTTAAGAACATATACAGATGTATTGACAGCTTCTCTCCAATATGTCTGAGCAACATTCTTCTGTATCATCAATGTTCTACAATAGTCAATTATTGACCTGTTCCTTCTTTCAACAATGTCATTTTGTTGAGGTGTCCTTGGTGCAGAGACCTGTCTCTTAATACCATGCTCATTACAGAAATTAGTAAATTCATTAGAGATAAATTCACCTCCTCTATCAGATCTTAAGCATTTAATTTATTTTCAGTCTCTTTTTCTACCTTAGCTTTATACCATTTGAACATTTTAAAATCTCCAGATCTCTCTTTCAAGAACATAATAGTCATCAGTCTAGTATAGTCATCAACAAAAAGAGTAAAGTATCTATCACCATAACAACTTTGAGTTCTCATAGGACCACACAGGTCAGTATGAACTAAATCAAGTATCTTCTTTGTTGAGTAGTCTTTTCTTTTAAAACTATAATTAGGCATCTTACCTTTCTCACATTCATGGCACATAGCATGATCCGGTTTTGATAAGTTAGGAAAACCTCTAACTCTCCTTTTTTTGCTAATCTTGATCATGTTATCAAAATTCACATGGCATAAATTTTTGTGCCACAACCATGCATCTTCATCCTTCATTAATGAACAAGAAGACTGATCAATATCAAGATAAAATAGATTACCTCTGGATTATGTACCAGTTCCAACAAGTCTTCCTTGATCATTATAGATTTTTACTTTTCTTCTCTCAAAAGAAAGTCGATGGCCTGATTTATTTAGTTGTGCCACACTTTACAAATTATAGTTTAGTCCATCTACCCAGTATGCATTTTCACATTTTATTCTATCATTAATCATCAGTGAATCTTTACCTCTTACCATACAAAGTTCATCATTGCCCATTCTTATAGATACTCCATCATATTCATCAAGTAGATCAAATTTCTCAACATCACCAGTCATATGATGTGTACAACCATTGTCTATGATCCATGTATCATTTTTCCTTACTCTAGAGATTAATGATGTCTCTTCATGTTTTTCTTCTTCCTCCAAATCATCTTTCATAGAAACAAATACAAATTCTACATCATCATCAATGTTAGATTCAGATTCAAATTCTTTCGCTATGTAACATACCTTTTTCCCTTTGTGATAGCTATCTTGGTTGTCTCTGTTATTGTGTTGGTAGCCTCTGTTGACTCTTCTTTCATAGCTTCCTTTAGATTGATCTTTGGATCTATCTTCTTCTTTCTTATTCGGACATATAGTAGTGATGTGGCCAACTTATTTATAATTAAAGCATGCCAAAGGTAACTTACCTCTATATCTTCCTTTTCCTTTGGGTAATCTTCTGGCCATAAGAGCTTCAAGCTCATCAAGCTTATCATCGGTATTGCTATCACTATCATCATTCTTATTTTTCCTGCTAGACTTACTAATCTTCAAAGAGGATATGAAAGTAGTTTCAATGGAAGGTACAACACTGTTGTCAAATTTATTCAATTCAAAGGTTGTAAGCTTACCAATTAGTGTGTCAAGTGTAAGGTCTGATGTAGCTCTTTTTTCATGAATTGTAGAGATCCTGATTGCATAAACTGGCAGCAAAGTTTTGAGAATCTTTCTTATCACTGTTTCATCTTTAATAACTCCATCGGATGCTCTAATAGCATGTACTACCTCTTTCAGTCTGTTTGTGTATTGCACAATGTTCTCACCTTGCTTCATATTTATATCATCAAATATACCTATTAGGCTTTCAGCTCTGGCTCTCTTAACATGTGCATCACCATTGTAAACTTGAGCAAGTTTTTCCCACATTTCTTTAGCAGTTGCACAACCCTTAATATCTTCAAATTCAACATTGATACAGGCAGCAACAAGTCCCATCATAGTAATATTATGTTCATGCCTATCCTTCAGTTGATCAAGTGTTAGGGGACCTAATGTTAGTTCAATGTAGCCATTCTCCATCAGCTCTAGTGTGAAGTTCTCTTTGTTCAGCTTTGGCACTTCCCTCTTATACATCTTGAGACCTTTGTGCTAAAGTTCTTAAAACTCTATTCTAAGCAACCTGGCTCTGATACCAATTGTTAGAATAACTGAGAGGGGAGTGAATTAGTTAATCACTGTCCCAATTCAAAATGTATAATTTAAACCAAATACTCCAACTTCTGCTACTTGGTAAACATAAAATAATTTCTCTATTTGTGCTTTTACCAATTATCAGTCTATAAATTATAATAGTTACCGATCAAATCTAACTTGTAATATGCAAAGTAAGATAACAAACAAATATCACAATCAAGACATAACACAAGAGATTTAACATGGAAACCCTATGAAGGGAAAAACCACCTGGGACTGGCAACCCAAAATATTCACTCTTCTGAAGTGATGTCAGTGAAGACCCAACCCTGTTAAAGGTTTACAAACACATTGTTAGGTGTGACCTTGTTAGGGAATTTTGGACTAGAAGTTATCATCCAACCAGTAGTCACTCTGGGGTTGACAGGATAACAATGTTTACTCTCTGAATGAAACATGAAAAAGACTTTATAGTCCACTCAGTTAAGAGATTTGACTGTGTACAATGGTTAAATATGTAACACTAGATGATCTACCTTAATACAACTTCAATTGTAGTTTATAGATCAATGTTCATCTCATTCAAATCTTTCTGACTAATATATCACTTTAGATTCAATACTATATCAACTTATTGTGCATTGGTAATTACTCTTTGTAGCTCAGTAATTGTTCTGCAGCTTGGTTCTTATTAACCAGTATGATCAGAATGCATGAAGCTTGTTCACGCGATAATTCTACAGTATCTTCTTCTTTCGATGTCTCTTCAATAATGAAATTCTTGTCTCTTATATAGACATGTAAATCATTTACTTCTCCTCCATTAGATTTTTCCACTTAATCATCTTTTTTTATTTTGCCCCTTTAGGCTTCCTCAGCTGATGTGTTAATAACACGTTTCAATCTACTCCATTAGATCTTCCTTAAATTATGTTAGCCGTCGATCTTCATAAAAAACTTTATCCATTACCTAGATTTCATACACTTTCCATGTCATCAATCTTATCAGCTAAACTGATCATTTAATTCCTTTTTGTTCTGCTTAGTTAACAAAGAAATGCATCAGTGAACACAAGCTCAATTAACACTACACTCGGTATACACTACACTCCATTGGTGTATACTAAAATGCTTTATTTACTGACAACACTGCTTTGTGTCTTTTAGCTCTATTCTTCATCATAAATGAATGCAACATAATAAAGTCAATATCATAAGGTCATAGACTCATCAACAAGTTACTCAATGTATTCCTTCTCCTCATCTAAAATATACATCTTACTCATGTAAATATTTTTGTTCTTCATCTCTTTCACCTTTCTTCAGATGTATCAGTATAGTAACTTACAAGATAAGTGTTGTCAAACTCGTTGACATCAATGACAACATAATACTAATTTAATCATATTTCATATCTAATAAGAAACTCCTCAAATGATCTCAAATCACAAATTCTTCAATTAGGGTCCAAATCAGTTGTAGTTCATCAGTTACTAGTTGAGACAAACTCCTACCAAAAAGGGATGAGGTTCTAGCTTTTCATTGGCCGAGTGAAGATACTATTGTATCTTGCAAATCAATGTATCTTGCAGAAAGTGCCAAAGAAGGAGATACATCTATAGAGAAAGCAACAAGTGGTAGTGTCACAACCCCTTGAAAGGAAAGTAAATAGTGCAAGAAACTTAAAGTAGTTAGATCAAGCATAGATACTACTCCTGACATGTTTTTAACATTTTTGTTGTTCAAATTTTATGCGCTTATTCATCTCATCAATTTTGTAAAATTATTACAGAATGGTACTATATTTACCTTCTTTGTCTTATACGAACATCTTTTTTGTCTCTTGTAAGAAAGATTTGAACCTTGCAAGCAGTCCTTATTTTCTATAAAAGGATTCCCAGGATGATTTTTAAAGGACCAAAAATTGGACATTCTTACTGACAAACTTTGAGTCTAGAATATTGTAGACTGTATAAGGCTAGTTTTTGTAAAAAGAAATATTACTAGTTCAAGATAAATATCTTGATTGTTGCATTTGAAACCATTTTGTATATCATATAACATTTGAATCAAATCCACAATTTATATCTTTGCTTTGCATTTTTATCTTTTAGTTATGAATTATCAAAATTAATTGCATAGATATTGTCTATTTATGTGTTAATGTTCTTCAGGTCTAATGCAAAATTAGTTTAAATCATATTTAAAGGGCAAGGTCATCAAAATTCAGTGTATTTCTTTATGTACCATAAGTTTGCAGTAAAGGTGTTACCCAATGCATATGACATTGGACAACAAGGAAGCTATTTTATAGAGATTAGTGTTTGAAAAATTCCTATTTCTATTCGTTACATTTTGATCTAAATTTGTCAAATTTCTTTAAGTAGAGTGACTAACAAAGTAGTCTTTCACAAAATGATAATGGAGAATATATCAATGAATGGTCATCATTTAGTATTTTCTTATCATTTATCTGTTATTATTAAATCCACTCTCTTATTATTTTAGTAAAACTTGTTGTTACTAAATTAGGAGTAACCTCCTTCATTTTTCAAAGTCACAACTAGAGAGGGCAATAAAAAAGAAAAAAAAAGAGATAAAATAACAACAAAAAGCTTCAGATATTTATAGCTGTAAACCTAAAAAATGTTACTTAATTGATCACTGACACTTTTTTCTGGAAATATTCTTCAAAACTTCATAATTGTATTTAACATTCAACATTTCTCAATAAAAGATGACAATTGAAAAATATATAGTTTAAACATCTTGGAATCCATTTTAAAATAAGAATGCAATGAGGTTTGAATATTTGTAGCTCTAAACCTATACTGCTATGTTACTCTATTAAAAATTATTTCAATAAAAGGATTGGCAGGACGATTTTCAAAGGACCAAACCTTGGACATTCTTACTGACAAATTCTAATTCTATTATTCTATAGATTGTATAAGGAAAATTTTAGTAAAGACAAATATTGCTGGATCAAGTTCAAAATGCACATAGTTTGTATTTTAAAACACTTGGTATACATGATTTTGATATAGCATTTAAATAAAATAAAAAATTTATATCTCTCCTTTGCATATTTCTCTTTGAGTTATGAATTGTCAAAATTCATTGCATAGATATTGTCTATTTATGTGTTGATGTTCTCCAAGTCTAATCCAGACTCAAATTAAATCAGGTTTAGGCATAGCATAATTTCTTCAAGTTTGAGATAACAATATAAATAAGTAACATGAATATAGAATTCCTTTTATAAAATCCATTTTAGGGTTATAACTTCTTTAAAGGAAAAGGTCATGAAAGTTCAGTGAATTTGTTTGTGTATCACGAGTTTCTAGTAAAGGTGTTACCTAATGCATAAGACATTGAACATCAATGGAGCTATTTATAAAGATCAGGGTTTGAAAAGTTTCTATTTGTATTCCTTATATTTTGATCTAAATTGGTCGAAATTATTTAGGTAGAATGACTTACAAAGTAATATTTAATATCATTTTATAACAAGATCTTTATAAGATTTCTTATGGATGTACTATAAATCTTGTCAGTATTGTCTATTAATTTTATGTATAATATCCAAATCATCAACTCACAATTCTAACACACATAACTTATCTGATATCTCATTTACATCAGAATTTTCTTTAACATGTTTTTTGTTGCGATATTAGAATTCATTGTTCGTGACAACTAAATCTAGAATTAATAGTTAGTGCCATATAAATCTGATTATCAAATACCATGCATTGAATAATTTTTTTTTACTTTCTATACCATTTAAAAGAGTATTAATTAACAAAATTGTTCATGGATTTGTCACAAATGAGCATTAAATGTTCTGACTCTCTTTAGCTAATATATGTATAATATCAATGTCATCGAATGCGAAACCTGCCACTCTTAATTTCTATAATATATGATACAATTATTAAATTCGTAACTTAATTAGAATATTTAAAAAACAATACAACTTTTCAATTTTGTTATAATTTAAATAAAGATATAGAATGTATTTTATCATTTAAAAATTAACATGTGGGATCATTGTACAACTGTATATTCTTACAAATATTACAGTACAGTGCTCTTAGTTCAGATATCGGATGTACATGTTCATGACCTTAAAATCCATCATTTCATACAATCGGATTTAGTAATAACTATCTTCAAAATCCACTTTCACCCATTAAATTTTTTTAAGGGATTTTGGAGTTAGTTGTTCATAGCTACTACATCAAAAAATAACTATGCTGTATAAACAACTTACTGAAATCCTTCTATTCAGAAATTGTGCCTACTTAGTACAATGTCAGATAGAGTTGTTAATGGCATATAAATCCGACGCATTGATTTTCTATACGATTACTAAATATTTTTAATTAACTAAAACTTTCTTGGATATATCACGGATGTCCATTCAATGTTCTGATTGTTCTAAACTAATTTTACATATAATATCAAGTACAGATGAAACTAACAATTACAAACTCTAGAGATAATCCTTCAGTTAGTTACAATTATTATTCCCACCCTGTGGATATGGGAACTTGCATGCAAGGTGTGTAGGAAATGGCCAATATTAGTAAAACCTTTTCTACTCAGAAGTTTACATTTAGGAACAAGTCCATTGGAAAAAATGAGCTTCGATTCATTGGACAGGCATTGCCTGAATCTACATTGGATGAAGAAGCTCTGCTCAAGATTTACAAAGCTACAGTGAACACACTATGGCATTTCAATGGAGGGTGTCATGCTGGGTATGTGATTGATCAAAGGTATAAATTAAAAGGGGTTCATGGTTTGAGGATTATGGATGGTTCTACTTTTAAGGATGGCCTTGGAACCAATCCACAAGTAACTACCATGATGCTTGGCAAGTAAAAATTATTATTACAAAATATATTATAGTTAAATTATAAAATTAATAAACTAAATTATATATAAATTTGGAGGTCATTCAATGATTCTCTTTGCTAATTTGGGTCACCTTCCTCCAGTATTCAAGAATAATTTACTTCTATTCAATAATTATTCATGAACAATCGTATCTAAAAATAAAAAGGGATAAAACTAAAAAATTAAATAACATCGTAATTGTGTTGTATTTTCTTTACTCCAATTATAAAGACTCTAAAACCCTAGATTTCCACCAAGAAAGGGTTTGTCTAGTAAGGATAAATATAGTGATAGGAGTTTACATGAAGGTTTCTTAGAGTTCACTCCGACCCAATGCAAACACGAAGCCTTGGTGACTTTGGATAGAAATTCGTTCATGCAGGCTTTTAGTATAAATATCACAATGCCTACTGAAATCAATTTGTAGGCTCAAGAAAATAGATATGTTCAAGAGTCAACCCTAGTTGCACAAGATATTCATGTTCATGTGCCTAGACCAAACAAAAATTACATTGCGGCAACACCAGGGTCTGCGTCATACTTCTATAAGTACTTGTATTTTTATATCAAGTATATTGTATATGGATTGTGCAGATTATTGTGGGTCAATGATGGTGCAAACAAAATTTTGTCTAATATTCTAATGATGGTAATAGATTTATAGAGTCCTCATGTAAATAGAGATTATGACTACATGGGATATATAATAAGTAAGATGCATGAAGGTCTTCAGTCTATTCAAAAGAAAGAGGCATGTACTACATTTATGCATTACTCTCTGTTAATGTATCTTATTTTGTATCACAATTATAGAAACTTGCATTTACAATACCTTCAGCCTAAGAGGATGTGGAATGGTCAACCTAATCTAGTCCAGTTTTTGATAGAGGTATGAAATTTTACTTCAAGCAGGTTTGATTTTTGTACTTTTCACAATTGCATGGTACAACCAATCTTGTTAGCTTGGGATTAAATAATCCCAAACTACTGGTTAAAGTTTTGCAATTATTAAGACCTTGCCAATTTGTTGAGGAGTGGACTCGAAATCACAATTAGGAAGATTTTTATTATGAAAGAATATTTATAGTTAATAGGGTCTATGGTTGCCCCCAAGCACCCTATCTTCTTCCATTTAATGTGCCACCAAGGATTGCATTGCTAGATTTCATTTGGAAACTCATGTTGACTGATAAGGAGCTCATGCCTACACACAAAAAGGGTAATTTTACCTCTAGATAGTTCAAAGTTTCCAGCTTCATAATTGGAAAGAATGCATTGAACAAAGAATATGAGTGGTTAAGCCACTTTAAAATGAATGATGTGTTCTCTAGATATGTAGACACATAATATTTTATTGTAAATGTAGGAAATTTTATACTCCCACCTTTCTGTTGGTTGGTTTCAAAGTTTTAGAAGTTGTCCTTCAAAAATTTGATTTTTGAAGATTATCTCAGAGTTTCAATGATTTGATCTCCAACATTTTTTAGTTCTACAGCTCTACATTTGTTTACAATCAACAAATGCTAGGAGTTAGGGCTAATTGTCTTTGAAAATTAAAAAAACCCTAAATTTTGCTCACCCAAGTCTATTCGTCTATTACTTTTTCAAATCACTTAACAACCTTTTGCAGCATGTGTGCTTTATATTTCCCTGGCTAGTTGCTTAGTCTCCTAATCCGTTTAGCATATTGCTTTTTAAGTAGCAATAACCCAAAACCCTTTGTCACATAGTCTCCTTAGGTTGGACGAATTTTCTCTATCTTCTAACGATTCAGCGGTTGCCTTCAGTTGTCGAGTCTCCAGATGACTATTATGAGATCTGGTGATTACTATGATAAATATTTGAACAAAAACTATGGTTTCTTTATCTCTAGATCAAAATAGCTTTAGTCGGCTACTTTCTGAAAGAAATAAAGAATTGATATAGTATTCAACGATTATGAGGTTCTTAGTTAGTCGCTGAGTCTCCAAATGAAACTTGGTGGTCTAATTTTTGGGTCACCAGATCTCCAAGTTATTTAGCAGTTAATTCTTTTATCCAACGACCTAGTGATTTCAATGCTCATGTGTTCTCATGATTTTGGTGGTTATGTTTCAAGCAGTCAGCAATTCAGCGACACTATTATCTCCAAGTCTCCTAATGTAACAATTAAGTTATGAAAAGTATGGCGACTTAGCGAGTAATGTTGGATGAAGATTTGATCATGGGTTAATATTTAATCTCATTACTTTACGAAGGTTGATAAAATCTTCTAGTGACTTGAAGAATAAAGGTCTTCGCACAGTCTCCAGTCATAACCATAGTTAAAGGAAATATCTAGCGACATGGAGATGACTTCATTCTCGTAGTCGCTAGACGAGGGTGAGTTAAGAAAATCTTTTCACTAAGTTGTTTTAAACCATTGATTTAATTTTGATTGGGTGGTGATCGCCTAGTCTCAGAATCAAACCATGGGTTAGAAAATGTTCTAGCAACTTTGACATTTGCCTTATTGCTCAATCTTTGGCTTGAACTCAAGTTGAGTAAGTTGGTTAGCGATTGGGAGACTATCTTCAGCTGGGTAATTGCTAAATGATCCAGAGTTAGGTGTTGACTGAAATCAAAAAGTTGAAAAACTATGAGTATCCATTTGCCATATTTTGTGTCATGTCTATTCTTGATTGGTTGAAAAAATAAAAAAGAATATAAATAAATAAGTGGACTTGACTATAGTCACTGAATCTCCAGAAAAAGTAAATCAGATTTTTCTTATCTTCAGTCATTGAATCTCTGAATAGGTGAGTCAGGAGGTCTTAAGAAAATATTTGAAAAGTTAATAGGCTTGAGTGACTAGAAGATTCATTGTAGTTGCTAGATCTCTTGATGGCCTTTTGTTTCCAAGTCTCGAGATAAGATTAAAAGGAAAATATTTTGCAATGACTAAAAGATTGACTATAGTCGCCAAGTCTGAGAATGGAAAACTTTAAGTGACTCAAGGTCGCCCAGTTTCTAGATAAATTTAACAAGGTTCAAACTATTCAACGACTATGATTCGTAGCTATAGTTGCGAGGTTTCCAAAATAAATAAATTCATTTAATGATAAAAGTTTTCTTTAGTCACTAGATTTCTGGAAATGTAAAGGAGGCACCAAATCTTTCAGTGATTACAAGAATTTGTTGTAGTCGCTAGGTCGGTAGAAGTTAATATTTGATTACCTATCATTTTCTTGGCTTACAGCTAGTGAATTGAGTTCTGAGCATGCCAAGTAATAGCAGAAGTGACATGATTTTCAGCTTTTTGATCTCTAATGGGTTACTACATTCAATTGTACAAAATAAATACAGTTCATCACTTATTTCCAAATACGAAGCATTTAGAGGAGCCAAAGCGATAGAATTTCCTGAGATTTTTAGAGTAATTTCAAAATTCAATACGTCCATAATTTTTAGAGGAATTCGTATTCTTAGAAAAGATGAGCCAATTATCAATTAGTGGAGCTTGTACTAGCAAAAGTTCTAAGGAAAAAGTTAAGGAAAGTTATTCAAATGAATTCCTCCTCTTACTGCTAGGGTCATCATAGAATAAAATGGTTAGTGATGATTGTTTTTTCTATGAGCTTGCATACTGTAGAAATGTTAGAACACTAGTTGTCACTTGAATGTGTTTTTTCAGGTACTTTTATAATAATTCTAATAGTTCGGTCCCCGTCTCGAACCCTTGAACGTCAAGGTTCAAAAAATTAATAGTTCCACAAGTTTTCCTAGATGTAGATGCCTTAATTGTCTTGTATCATAGCTATGATCCTCTATCTAGAACAATTAGGAAGGGTGATGGTTCTCCTCTATTCACCCTTGACTAAAATACATTCATGAGAGATTTTGGTATCCAGGTCCCAATGGCTACAAAGATTAATCTGCAGGCCTTGGACAATACATATCGTAGGGAGGCTATTGTTGTGGAAAAACAAATTCAAAACCATGTTCCCTGGGAGAATAGGAATTACATTGTGTCCATGGCTAGGATATCCCCATTTTTCTACAAAGATCTCTAATTCTATATAAATTATATTGCATATGGATTATGCAAAGTTCTAGGGGTTGATGGTGGTGAGAGCATCACCTCAGATCTCTTGATGATGGTTTTGGACTCCCAAAGTCTTCATGTAATGAGAGGATATGATTACATAGGAAATGTAATAGATAGAATGCATGAGGGTTTACTAGTGTTGAAAAACCATGTGTCTGGTTCTACACCTAGGTTTATGCACTATTCTTTGTTGATGCATCTCATTATGTATTTTAATTATGATATCATGAACATGGAGGGGCTTGAGCCACAAATGATGTATAAGGGATAGCCAAATCTAGTACAATTTTGGATAAGGGCTTGGAGTTCTTCTTCCTCAAGAAGTGATTTCTATGTATTTGAAAGTTGGATAGTTCAGCCTATCCTTCTTAGTTTGGGATTGAATCTTTCAAGACTATCCACTAAGGTTCTACAACTAATTACCTGCTCCAACAATTTGTTGATAAGTAGACCAAGGGTCATATTTGGGGAAATATTTACTATGAAAATAGTTATACTATGATTAGAGTATATGGATGCCCTCAAACCTCCCACATACTACCATTCTTTGTTCCTCCTAGGGTGGTATTTTTAGAGTTCATCTAGAAGCTTATGCTAACCGATAAGGAGCACCTAGCTCCACATAGAAAAGGAACTTTTACTCCAAGGAACTTCAGAGTGCATAATCTCACAATAGGCAAGAATGCCTTTAGTAAGGTGAATGATTGGTTAGGAAAATTTAGAATGCATGCTACTTCCTACAGATATGTTGATACAAAGGGATTTATGGTTTTTGCGAGAGCATATTATATCCCTAGCATCCCTTTCAACAAGAGACATGAGGAATACCCTGAGGAGGATGTATTAAGGAATATAATCAAAGAAGAAGTGGTAAGAAGATTTGACCAGATACATGAATTATATGATATGGAGAATCATTTGAAGCAAAAGGGTTTGACATCTAGTGGATTATTTCCCAAATTGCCTTATCTCTAAAGGCTAGAGAAAATAATGATCCAACTCAATACCCTAATGAGAACATTTGAGGATCAAATTTATGAGAAAGAAGGAATGAAGGATGCCCACTCAGAGTCTAAATGTGATGAGAATAATGATGGTGGCTTCTCGGTGCACATCATCCCTGTTTTGCAGAAGATAATATCTGAGAAATATGAAACTAGTGAGAATGTATTTGTTCACATAGTTGAGCTACATAGCTTGTAGGACACTAGTGAATCTCCTGCAAAAAAGAAAAAAATGCTAATTGGACAATCTTCTCATGTAAGAAAAATGGATAGAGTTGGAGCCCTCTTCACTAGAAAAGTTGTTCATGACCACCAGTTGAGGAAGAAGATAAGAGAGGAGAAAAGAAAACAAAAACTTGAAATAGAAGATGTTGAGTTTCCCTTGGCCCTGTGCCAAGATGAAAGAATGTTAGAACAAGATACATTCTTGAAGGATGACAATTTGATTTAGTCATATGAATTCAAGAACTTCTTAATATGGCATAAGAAACAAAAGGTTGCATCCAATGTTCAAATCACTAAAGAGGGTCAAGTACCTGATGAAGCACTACAAACACTAAGGGAGTATGACCTTGAGAATGAGAGAATCACCCCAGAGGAAGCCAAACAATTGGTTAGAGCTAACAATATGCTACTGGTACCTAGGTAGAACTTATATTTAGATTTTATTATTGATCAGATCAAGAGATAGGAGGATATAACATTATCCTCAAAGACCCAAGTAGGAGAGATTATTAGAGGATTTGGGTATAGCCCAAGGAATCAAGCATTGGCTCTATAGAGCCTATATCCTAAAGATAAGAACCCTCACATTTTGAATGTCAAAGAGAAAATGGATGGTGACAAAATTGAATGGTCAATCCATAATATTGGAGACCTTGAGATATCTCAAGTGTTAACTCATTTTGCTAGGCTTAATGAAGACAAGACAAAGCAGTTATATGAGAGGTATGCTTCCTTGTTAGAGGACTATAGTGCACTTTTAAAATATATAGATATCTAAATAATGAAAGATAATCCATTGGAGAAATATTTAGAAGATTTACAACAGCAAATAATAAATACTCCTGTACCTACTCCTACACAACCTAAACAACCTGTACTGTTTGAAAATAAAGGTGTAAGTGAAGAAGAAGTTGCTGCAGATATAGAAAAGATAAAATTAGAGAAGAATGAGACTATCCTACAATCCTTACTAAAGAGCTTGCAACACAGGATTGATGTATTAAATGATAAATCTGATTTGGTTTTAAATTCTTAGAAGAAATTAGCTCAACTATAGGTGGAAGTGAATAGTTATGTTTCAATTTAAATGGTTATTATGCAACTTGGTCAGTCAGAGCATCATTTTTTGAAAGATTGGCAGTACTGTAATCTTTAAGAAATGATATATCAGAGATTGTTCTACAAGTAGGTGAAGAAATAAATAGAATTAAGGAAATATTACCAGTTTTTAAAGGAAAGGGAAATCAGATTGAGGCTAAGATAGCCATGCTCAGCTTGGATTTTAACAGGTTCATTCCTTCCATTAAAGATGCAGATGGTGCAATGAGGAGCCTCGACCAGTGGAGATCAAATTTTGATCCTTTATTGCCTAGGAAAGAGGCATTTCTTGATGACAATAGTGAAATAGATATGGAGAGGTTTAATAACACTTTGGATGAAGCCATAAAGATAGAAATGGAGCTCACCAAATTTTTGGCAGATGTCAAGATGAAAATAGACACTAGATGGGAGAGACAAGAAGCATAGTTGCAATATGTCTAGAGTTATACATAGCTGACAGAGGAAGAGGTAACTACATGGGATGAGCTTACAAACCCCAAGGAGATCAAATCTACTGTAGTTGACTTTGATATTTTGAATTATGAGTAAAGAAGACACCTAGAGTACATGACACCTGACCTCAGACCACAGGGATGATAAACTATCAATAAGAATGGTGTAAGTTAGCTAGAATGGTGGTCACCATATCTCACAAATCAAGAAGATTTCATGAATATCTACAGACAAAGGTGTCAATGATCAACGAGATAGAAAGCAGAACACTCCAATTTTTTTTTTTTCATTCCACCACCTGAGGACCTATTGTAATTTAGTTTATATAATTTTTAGGTTTAGGGCTCCAACCATCCATAGCTTGTTGCATTCTCATTGATAAAAGAATTCCAAGATGGTTGAACTATATATAGGTTGTAGCCTCATTTTGTAAAGAGTTAGAAAAAGATAATAGAAAAATAGAGTATAATTTCTACAAAGAAGACTTCTAAATTTTGTATCTGAGCTTCTGAGCATGAGTCTTTGTATGTAACTTTCAGGTTCATTTCAATACAAATACATTGCAATTTCTATCTCCTACTATTGTTCTCTCTTTACTTGGATGTTTACTCTTGAATGTTTTATTTGTAAGGCATTTAAAATATACTAATTGTCTCACTGATTTTTGCAACTCATACAATCATGGTCTATCTAGTTAAGTTCTATATTCAGTTGATTAAGGTCATCTGCAGAGTATTTCATAATTTGATTCAACAAAAGGCCAATAGAAAATTAGTGTCCACTTTCAAATATACTATGTAATCAGTAATTATTCAAAGGTAAAACTTGCTCAGCATGTGGAGCTCAAAAATGGAGGATCTTATCCAATCCTCAACAATTAGGCATTTATTTTGTCTGAATCAGTATTAGTAGACTTAGAGTTCAAGTAGTTTTTCAAGCACTGTGATTCATACAAGAAAAATCCCTAAAATATTCCAATTAGCAATAGACATGAGGAATGTCCTAAAGATGATATCATTATGAATATCCTCAATGAAAATGACATACAAAGGAAACAAAAATTACATGAATTATTGTCCTTAGAAAATGAAAGATTGATTCATCAAGCAGCCTTCTTAAAAGATGATGAATTAAGAAAGATTAATGAATTCAAAAACTTCTTGTTATGGCATAAACAACAATAGGTTGCTTCTACTATGCAGATAACAGAGGAAGGCCAAGTGCCACAAGAACCATTCAAGCTTTCAAATATTATGATCCTAAATCAGAAACAATCACTCCTGAAGAACCGAGGAGGTTGGTAAAGACAAGAAAAATGGTACTTGTACCTGGTTGGGATATTTCTTCTGTATTTATAATAGACCAAATAAGAAGGCAACCACAAATTAATTTTTGTTCAGAAACTCATTTTGAAAGATTAAATGTAGACAAATCAAATCAGCTATTAGATAGATATGAGAAACTTTTTAAAGATTACAGTGCAATAATTAGAGATAGAGAGTTACACATCATGAAAGAAAGCACATTAGAGAAAATAGAAGAAGATTTGAATCAATAAATAATATGCTTGCCTATGATTTCTATCCACCCCCTGAATAATCTACAGCATCAGAGACCCAAAGTGTAGAGGGAGAAGATGATACTGCAGTGAGGGAGGAAAGAACTATAGAGAAGAATGAAGCAGTACTGCAAGGACTGAATAAAATATTGGAACACATAATACAAGTTTTGAAGGAAAATGAGATATTGTTTAGACTTCCTATAATATATTACCTCTATTACAAGTAGAGTTTAACAATTTAGTTAGTATTTTGAAGACCTATTTTGGAACTTGGTCAGCAAGGATCTCATTGTTTGAAAGACTAGCAACTGTACAACACCTAAGGATAGATATTCCACTGATAGTTTTTCAAGTAAAGGAATAGATTGATCACATAGAAATAACATTATCCTTTTTTAAGGGTAAATAAAATCAAATTCAAGCAAGAGCAATAATGTTTGGACCTAATTCAAATAGCTTTATCCAAGAAATCAAGGTAGAAGATGGAGGAGTAAAGGATTTAAATACATGCATATCAGAATTTGATTCATTACTACCTAAAAAAGAGATGTTTATTAATGATACCAATGAATTAGATATGAATTGATTCAATTCAACTCTTCAAGAAATTATTAAGGCTGAAATGAACTTCATTAAGTTCATTTCATATGTGAAACAAATTACAGATGCAAGATGGTAGAGACAAAAGGCACATCTGTAGAGCATTCAAGAATTTCACTAGCCCATAGAGGAGCAAATAGATGCATGGGATACCCTTACAAAGCCCAAGAAGAAAACACATCTAGAAGTTGACCTCAACATTCTTGATGAAGAATGAACAACTTACCTGGGAATCTGACACCTGACCTATGGGTACATAGATGGTAACTATTTATGAAGAATGGTTTAGGTTCTCCTATAATGGTGGTCACCATATCTCATAATAACTCAATGAAGCTATCAAAAAAATCTCCAAATAAAGGTGTTGGTTATCAATTAACTAAGATCAAATGAGTGCACAAGTATTTTGCCTTTCCATCTCTACCTAACAAACTGAACTTACAATTTTATATGTATAGAAATAGGCTTATTTTCACCTTAAAGCATCAATTGTTTTTTTGTTTTTTTTTCTTGTTTTTAGATTGAAAATTAAAAATATTTGAATCTCATTGCATTCTTATTCTACAAATATTTTGAATATGTTTAACTATATATATTTGAATTGTAATTTCTAATTGACAAAAGTTGAATGTTGAATATAAACACTCTTAATTTGAACAAAATATATTACAGTTTCTATCTTATTCTGTTATTTTGTCTTTACTTTTATATTATACTCTTCTATGGTTTTATGTTATACTCTTGTATTCTTCTATTAAAACACCAAATAATATACAACGCATTTAAATTTTTAACTATAGCTGGAGTAACAATAGTAATTTACTAACCATTTTGGCCCAACGTAATTCTAGAAGAAGGATTTTGAATATAAAATTTGATATGTTTTCTTTAACTATGATAATTTATTGATGGTTGATTTTTTTTATATGAGAATAATTTTTTTGTAGTATTTATAGAATTATGACTAAATTTAGTCTTTGATGAGCCTAAGCGATCTCATTTTCTTAAAATTTAATTTTGCAAAGGTGTTTGAGCAATATGTTCGAACTTTGTTTGACAGGAACTTTTAATTATTTTTAAAACTTATAATTAAGTTGATAAATATTTTACTGTATGATATGTCACATAAATTAACAGTGTCACATTTTAGAATAGATGACATCAATATTATGCATAAAAGTAATTAACAATAGTGAGAAGAATTAAAGGACATCTATCACAAATCTAAGAAAGATTTCTTTAATAAATACTCTATTCCGGTAATGATAGCTTAGTCAAATATTAGCTTTGAATGCAATGTTTTTGATCATCAGATATATATGTCGGTCACTACTATATCCGACATTGACAAGTTATAAAAAACAATAAAAGGTAGCCCTATTGTCATAATAACAACAAAACTACAGCATAAAATCAACATGTAAATTATCCATTGTACTCATTGGTTATCATAAAAAGTACAACAACAAAGCAAAGACCATACACATTCCTTTTCAATTTTTTTACCATTTAATATCTATCAATAATCACAGATAAAATATTATAATTAATATAAGATTATACATTAAAAAAACATACATTTGGATGATCTGAAGACATGTTCCACTTTGAAGAATTTGCGGACATACTCTCTCATAATGGTTTACACCACACAAAATTAAAATAATACCTTTTATATCTGTCGATGATTAATTTTTCCAAAATGTATCCAGATATTTGTTATGTTTAAATATATAAGACTTTTGGATATCAACATAAATAGTTGTTCGATGATTCAAAATGAGTATTTATTGCTACTCAATTACTGCTCGTCCTCACTGTATTTGCAGTTTTACCTTCTATAGCTGAAAGTTGTTGAAAACACATTAAATTGCCTTCAATGTTACATGGTTTGGTTGGTAACAGTTTTTTCTTTTCCTTTTCAAAATGACCGCGTTAATTCACCGTCATCATAGCCTATATAATAACTATTCTACTAATAATTTTTTAAACCACTAAAATATTTTACAGAAGTGTTTATACAAATATCAAATATATACATTTTCCTGAGCATCGAGACATTTCAAGTTGATCATTATGGAGGCATTGTTAACATGAGTTCTTTTAAGTTATCTTTTTAGAGTTGTGCATTTTCTTGAATTCTTACATTCTCTCAATTTACATTTTTAAAGTTTGCATATATTTCGCTCAAACTTTCACATTTTGTTTGAGTTTGGATTTTATTTTACAAAATTAGAATTTTAAAATTTAACAAAAAATAAGTAATTTATATGATTTGAACATTGGACAACTTTTTTGGGTCAAAAAATGATGTGTACACATTTTTTTCAAGAATGTATCAATGAGAAATATAGTGTATATATTAATGATATAGTTTTGATTGCTAATATCAGACCATCTACCATTAAATAGGTAACAAAAATGGCCTTATTAACAATTTAAGGAGAAATTAGTCGAATAATGGATGGTATTTACATCAAGGAACCATGTTTACAAATTGTATCATTACATTCTATTGAACAATAGCACACTACAAGTATAAAATATCATCTGAAACTTTCTGATGGTGTGAATACACACTTTGCCCTTTTGTCAGAACAATTTAACACACTTGTAGTGGAGGAGGCTTTAGTTAAAGGTTCCATTGTTTGCATCAAAGAATACTCTTGCAAGAAACTCCACAATTACATGTATGCCAATTATTTTACTATATTTTATTGTACTTATGATAATTCCATTATAAAAATTTATTAAATAGGCTATCCTAATTGATAATTTGCATATAATGTCAAATAATAGAGACGTTATTGGATCTTGAGTACCTATAGTACAAGGTACTAAATAGATAGCATCGTCTAGCAGTCGTGGAATTTTAGGTGGTTCTTCATGTAACATAATTCTCATAAAACTCCTGACCTTATACCACAAGTTATGGACTATTGAGTGTCATGCTTTACAAAAGTCACCTATCCATTGTTTCAAAATAGGGTCTAAAGAGGGTAAAGTATTTAGATTTGACTTTATAGACAAACAAGGAACTGGTATACATATAACTTGTTTCAATGAATTGGTTGATAATTTTTATGAAATTATTCAATCAAATAATCTTTATTTGATTTCTAACAGTTCTGTAAAAGTTGCAAATACAAAATTCAGTAGTTCAACCAATCCATATGAAATAGTTCTTCAGCATTCTTCAACAATCATAGCTTCCACATGTGTTCAATTTGCAGTTCCCAAACATGATTACCATATAAAAACAATTGAATCTCTTGAAACTTTGCCTGTTAATTCACAAGTAGATGTGATTGGAATTATTGTTTATATCAATACATCAAGTACCATTAGAAAAAAATGGTACAAAAATAAAAGAATGTAATACATGTATCAAAGATATCTCTGGCTACTCTATTGAAGTGACTCTATGGGGACATCATTGTGAGAATGAAGGACAGTTGACAAATTCTAAATTTGTTTAGGGAAAGTAAAACAATTGTTCTTTTAATAAAATCTACTCATTTTCTTTCATGGTCTGGTAAGTCGTTGGATACTATTTTTTCAACCAAAGTTGTTATCAATCCAAATTTGACTGAAACTACTACTTTGTTGACATGGTGTATAAGAATAGGAGATGATAAATCTTCTATTTCTATGACTAAAGAGCCAACAATACTTGCTAGATTTACAAATCGACAAACAATGTCTACCATTTGTAAAAAAGACTTCCATTCCATGATTTTTGTTTTCATAACAACACAAATTAGTAGACTTGATTTGGATAACTTTTATTATCTCTCATGTCCACAAGTTGTGGATGGCAAAAAAATGTAAAAAAAAAGTTATATAGAATCATACTGGGACATATGAATGTCCTAAATGTTATCTTCATATTCCAATATGTGATTTCACCTACATGCTTAATATGGATTTACAAAATCCATTAGGAAAACTTCACAATGTTACTGCCTTTGAAGGCCTTGCAAATGACTTATTGGGTGTGGATGCAGAAGATTTTCAGGTACTGCTTGCTAAACTTGGGGTAGATAAATAACTTTTAGATAAACTGTATGATTCTGAGTTTGTATTTGATCTAACTATCAAGACATCTTCTTTTGCTAGGCAAGAAACTCAAAGCATAATTGTTCTAGCTTTGAAGCTTGCTTAATACAATAGTTTACTTGTAATATTGAATGTATATAATAATATGTTTGTGAATATATGTTAATTCCATAATAAACTGTCCCATGTTAATGTTATGTTGTTTCAGATTTTGGAAAATATAAAAATGTTTTTAGATCTTTTAAAACTATGTTGTACTCATATACTGAATTTCTTTAAATCTTTATATAATTTACTTTAATATTAGTATAATTTTACATTTTACATTATTATTCTATTTTGTCTAATAAATTTCCATATACTTTATGTGAATACAATATGTATAGATCTTATAAAGAATCAATATTTCTAAATTTATCATGTTTGTTTATAGATTACATTTCTATATGTCAATATTGTTTTCAAATTTATGGTTTTCAATTATTATAGATATAAATGAAAATTATATATGAACTGCATAGAACTTATAAACAACTAGTATTTCCAAATTTACCATTATTATTTTTTTATTACATTTCCATATCTCATTATTGTTTTTAATTTTACAATTTTCAATTATTACAAATATAAGAGACAATTATATATGCAGTCATGGATAATGCAAATAATGAAAGAGAAGCTAAGCGCAATCACAAAAATCAGATGTAGAGAGCTAGATATGATGCCAAAAAAACTATTATTAACAAAAGAAGATGAGAAACGTTTCAAAATATTGAACTTGCAATTTCCACTTCAGATATACATTGTTTGAACACCTCACCACATTTAGAACCTCTTGAATTTTCAAATTCATATCCAGTACCAAATTCTATTATTTAAAATCCTTCCTTGTGAGAAGTAAAAATACTTGATTGTATTGAGGATCATATAACTTCCATGAATACAACTGACCATATTATTAGTTCACCTTTCTCTGAAAATTATTACAATGCTAGAAAAGAATTCTGTAGAAAGGTAGATGGTATTTCAAACTATACAAAGTGTTCTATTTGTATTGAAAGATATCCTGGAATTAAATTGTGCATGTCAAATGAAAAGTTAATATGCTATAGATGCAATTCAGAAAAAGATGGCCATCGCTTATCAAAGTGGAACAATATGGATCTAGGTGAACAATGATTGTGTTTCAAAATCTTAACACAAATTGAACAAATGTTGATAGCAAAAATAAGTCCTATTTTACAAGTTACATATGTAAAAGGTGGTCAAGACAAATATAGTGGTCATACTATTTGTTTTCCTCAAAACATTTCCAGTATTACAACATTATTTCAAAGATGAATAGATGCATTGGATATAATCATTGTTAACAAAGAGAGTATAGGAAATAAAAAATATAGTTTTTATGTTAGAAAATCCCATGTTTATGAAGCATCAAAATATAAAACATTGAATCACTCATACTATAGAGATGAGAATGCATTAACATCATTACCTATACAATCTACTGATATTTCAGACCTAATTTTTAATGTAGTGGAAAATAGTCATCCTATTGAAGATAACTTATCCATGTTAGATGGGATAGAAGAAAATGAGTTTGATGACAGTCTAGAATTTAACAACTCATTTATTTGTGATCTACCAGCTCCACATAGAGAAACAAAAGAAATATATTTTTTGTTGCATGTAGGTAAAGGTCAAACAATAGAATCTATTGCATGGCCTCCTATCATGCCTTTTCCTATAAATGAATACACAACTAAAGGTTTATTTGTTATGGCATTTCCAACTTTGTTTCCCAATGGAATGGCTTGATTCAAACAACCACGTATCAAAGAAGTCAAACTCCATGAATATGGTATACACCTTCTATGGTACTATGATAATAGATTTGGATAGCATTCAAGATTCTAATACTTTATATTGAATATTATCATGCGTCATCGAAGCTAGGCCACAACATATGTGTTTGTTTACAAACAATTGGATGGATCTTTACCTGTAACAATTGCAGATCTTTGTCAAAAGCTACGAGATGTACCTGATGATAAATTGGCAGATTAACTGATGAGATTTGGCTCTTCATTTTGTGAATACAAAATATTATTGAAAATCCTCATTTGACATCTCTATATATGCATCATAGATTCACTACATTTCAAGAGGAAGTCTTGGACAAACTACTTGGTGCAAATGACTATTGGTACAGGTAAACAACCTATTTAAAATGTTATTAATTCCTATGTGATTACATGTTTATTTACTGACTTAAATTTATATCAGATTTGAATGAAAAACTAGAGGTTCTCCACATATTCATGGGTTTATCTACTTGCTAAATGCACTAGATATTAAAAATTTATAATTGAATAACGATCTATCAATGCAGAAAGCTTTAGATTACATAGACTAGTATGTATCTGCATGGAATCCACAAAGAATACAATAAAGAAATCAAGGTATCTTTTCCAAATCTCTTCATGATCCTTGTCTGATGAGTACATAGATGATATATGCAACAGATATTGCTTCTAATTGTAGTGACTTGGTTAATCATATTCAACATCACACAAAATGTTCTCTGCAGACATGTTTAAGAAGAAAAGGTGATGTTATTTCATGCCATTATAAAGCTCCATGGAGTACAGAAAAAATAAAATGAGTTAACACTTATAGATAAAGTCGAACCTAAACATACAATAGTACGTTATGATGATTGACTAAACTTGCATAACATACAAATTCTATCCATTTGGAGAGGTAATATAGATTGTCAACTTGTTCTTACAATTTATGTAGTTATCAAGTATATAGAAAAATATGTAGCTAATGCAGAACAAAAATCAGAAACATGTCGTGCAATGTTAAGTAGAATATCATGAACTTTGAATTGTACAATGGGTAAACGTACAAAGTTGTGTCACGTTTTAGGACAACGTATCAGCACAGCTAAATTTGAGTATTTCTAACTAAAATTATTTTTTGTCAAACATATGGTCTAGCTAGATTCATTCTAGCTAAGTTAGATAAGTTCTTCACCTTTTCCAATTGGAAATATCTATTAAATGCATGTTTTATAACAATTACTAAAGAAATAAAATTATTTCAGAAAAGCGACGTTTCAATAACTCTTACTCTTTTTAATGATATTTTTTTACAAATATAAAAATACCCTTTTTTAGAGCACAGAGTCAAGATTATCATCATATAATTTTTATAGTATTTTAATTAGATCTAATATATTATAATTTCAAAATACTACAAGTAGGCATTTTAACATTCAAGAACTCTTCAAAAATAGAAAAAAATAGTAAAGCTTATCAAAAAAATTGAAAATTTATATTTAACACTAGTGGAGAGAGTTATCTTCAAGACTGTGTAATTTATTTTCTGAATGGTGTAGATTTGTTAGGGGAAATTTGACGCGAGATGAAAACTGTCGATTTCAGGTATGTTCGACTTTGAGTAGTTATAACAGAGAAAATATACATTGAAAACTAATTTTTCTTCTTTTCTGCACTAGCTATACATTTTATCTATGACATATTTTGAAATCAAAGAAAAAAGAGATTATTTGCATATACTTTTTTGGTGCGGACAAGACCATCATTTTTCAGCATTTTTCAGCAAGTAAAAAATGGACTTAAAAAATTTAAAAACCATGTGAATTATTGTTCAAAAAAAATTAAAAAAATTATAGCCATAAACTTCATCCACTTTTACACATTTCATTAGTTTACATCATCTCCAAATTTTAAACATAAATGCCATTTTTATGTCATTAAAGTTAAAAATTTTGTGTGTTGTTGACCTTTTCCTTTATAAAAGTGTGACACAGCTTTGTACTATTACCCCAATGCCTGTACCAGATGCACTTCAGAGAATGCTTCTTGAAAATCTTATTGACCATGATATAGGTGCCCAAGAAATATACCATCTTCTACAAAATATTTCCTTATCCTTGTGTAGTAGATAATTCGCATCTTTGAATGTGAACCAAAAAAATCTTGAACGTCTGCCTATATTAGACATGCCAACAAGCTTATGCCAAAACCAAATTGATAATTATATGGCAGGTCCACCAAGTTTAGAATTGTATTCTCTTATTGACATAACCCAAAGATGGACATTTAGAGCTACACAAATGAAAGATAAATGGAAACAAAGAAGATCACCTTGTATAGTTAGAGTCTCTCATATATTTATCAGTATTCTTTCCAGAGAGGACATTTCTTATCTAATTTTTTGCAGGAGTGAACTGTTATTATACAAACCATTCCATAATATTGAAATACAACTTGCAACATTAGATGAAGAAATAATAAAACAATGTGAATCTTTTTCAAGATCATATGAAGCATGGCATGTACGTAGAACAAAATTAGATACAGATGATCCTACAAGCCCTACAATAGATCCAGATGCAATGCAAGATATTATGCCAGATGAATGGAAATTTTTATCTTGATTACATTCAGGCATGCCTATACATTTAAATGATTTAGATATGATTGGATATCAAGGATTTTATTCAGGAAATAATTGGTTGTAAAATAATATTACTCCTTTACAAATAGCTACAAGTACAAATTTCATTCAATCAAATCAAGATATCTTTCAACAGAATCTAGTTATGCATCAGAAAACTTATTATAAATTGTCTGTCCCACAACAAAAAGAATATGATATGATTATATCACATAGCCAAAGATGAAGTGTATAACAATCACTATAGCTAATTGTACAAGGCATTGGAAAATATCATCTGATAACTCAAATCAAAGCTAGTCTCACTCAATTAGCACCCAACGGACAATAACCTATTCTACTTCTTGCACCAACAGGAGTTGCAACATTTAACATCAAGGCATCTACAATTCATTCATCTCTACGCATTCCTCTCAAAGAGATGGTACAATTACAACATCAACAACTGGCAAAGTTATAGGAAAATCTATATTATGTTCAGTACATTATTATAGATGAAATGAGTTTTATTGGTCCTAAATTATTTGAAAGAATTGATATGAGATTAAGAGAAGCATTTCCAAAGAGAAATCATATTCCTTTTGGAGGTCATTCAATGATTCTCTTTGGTGATTTGGGTTAGCTTCCTCTAGTTAAACATATTCTAATGTATGCTTCAAATTCATATGGTGGACAATTATGGCAATCATTTAGAAAAGTAATCACTTTAGAGGCTAAATTTTGCCAAATTGGTAACAAAGATGTTTAGGTACAATTCTGTTCTCTTCTTAAAAATCTAAGAAATGCAAAACCAACAATTGAAGATTGGACTCTACTCATGTCATGGACAAGTACTGCTCTAAGTACAGAGGAACAAGAGGATTTTCATTCTAAAATACACCTTTTGCAACTAAGGAAATGGTATCACTTCATAATAAGAGTATTTTATTATCTCTACATCAACTTGTGGCTCTTTCAATAGCAGAACAACAAAAAGATTTTAAGATCTCGAATGCAGATGAAGAACAACTTCAATCTCACATTCTTTTATGTATATGGAAACAAGATATGATATGTACAAATTTATGTGTCCAGACAAGACAAGCTAATGGTTCTATAGGACAAATAAAAGATATTGTATATAAAGATGGTGAAAAGCCTCCTCAACTGCCATTGATAGTTGTGGTTTAATTTTTTAACTACATTGGTCCAGCTTGGGATGATGCTAATCCAAAGAAGATTCCTATCACAACAATTAAAAAGGGTTGCCATTGTCAAATACCTCTGTGAATTTCATGGGCTTTAACAATACACAAATCATAGGGTTTGTCACATGTAAAAGAAACAATTGACATTGGAAACACAGAAAAACAAGGATTAACCTTTACAGCTCTTTCAAGAGTTCATGAACTCTTTGGACTTCATATTCATCTATCTTTTAGTTTTGAAAGATATGCATGCATGTAACAAAATGTAAATGTTACAAGGTGAAAAGAATAAGAAAGACGCTTAAACATGCTAACAGAATATTAACACATTTGTGTATCCTTATTGTATATACTTGATTGAATTAAAAAAGATGTATACATGATTCTCTTATTTTGAACTCTAAAGTTGCAGAACATACATATATTTATGTTATCAAAATTGTAATAATTATGTTTAGTCTCTAAAATAGGTATACTATACTTTATTGACATGTCAAATAGTTATGTTTATCTTGTTAATACACTCAAATAAAGTCTATCAGATGAAGACAGATGTAGGTACAAGGAGCCATGGACTTGATTCACCTAACATGTATTGCATATACTTAAGTCTAATTTCACTTTCTCAAACAACTTTTATTAAATTTATAATTCAATTTATGCTTATCAAGCCTAGTCAATCTAATACTATACATCTCTAAAAAGATAATAGATTGTTTTATATATAAGACAACAAATTTTTATATTAACAAATTTATGGCTCCACACATGAGTAATGAAATATGCAATAGTAGTAATACAATAGACCAAAGTTTCAACAAAGATATTGTATACACCTAAAAATGGCTTCAGTAATTAATTAAATATTTATTATTTAATTATTATTGACTTGATAAATTAATTAAATATGTATTATTTAATTAATATTTGTTTCCTCTATTTATTAAGTAAATTATTCAATTTATTTAATAAATTCACTATAGTCTAATTCTATATCCTAAGTCTTCTAAATAGTCTATTAAAAGTGATTTAATTAAATACACAATCACCTAAATATGACTAAATCCCCTAGTCCACTTCATCCACCTAGTCACTTGACACATCACCTTGGCTAAGATAAATAATTATTATTAATTATTTATTCATATTTATCCTCACCCACACATGTCCTATTCTTAAGGGCTATGTGGCCTCAAAGGACTTGGTCTCATGACCACATGTCCTCTCAACAACCAAGTCAAGAGACCTTCCCTATTCCTAAGGGGCTTCTCAAGCCACCTCTAAGGGTCAAAGGTGACTCATAGGACACTTGTACAAAGAGTCCTCATGAGGAAAAGGTCTCTCCCCCTTTCTCTCTTTGGTCTTTGTGAGACACTTGACATGTGTCTTTCCCTTCCACCTTCTTCTCCTCCATGTCAATGTGAGAGGAACATCATCCCTATTCTTCCTCTCACATTCCAACTACATCCCCCTTTCTCTCAACTCCTTCAACTAAGTCAATTCTAGCCCTAGGATCTTCCACCTTTCATTCTCAACTGTAGGATCGTGCCACCTAGGCCTAGATCCTCCAAAACTCTATAAAAGGAGCCTCATTTGCCCTTTGTGGGCTAATAGAAAATAGGGATTTTTGAGAACAAGCATCCAAGCAATCAAGCATCCAAGAAATCAAGCAAACAAGCATTTTCATTATCATCCGCATCATTTGCATTCTATTTCATTAGATTTGCATAAGCTATTGTGCATCCATTTCACTCAATCTCCATACTTTGGAAACATCTTGGGAAAAGGGCTTCATTTGGAAATTTGAGAGCTCAACATCTTCAAGAAATCAAGGTTAGGAGGGCAATGGAGACAAGCTGCATTTGTAGGTGAAGGTAAAATTGTTATTGTGGCTTCATTGTTTATTGCATTCTTCATTGTAGTTTGCTTATTAGATAGATTTGTTAGCTTCTTTTAGTTAATTCATCATTTAGAATAGTATCCAACTAATTTGCATACATTTTTAGCGCTAGAAGGAGGGCCCATCTGGGCTTTTCACTTTCAATTTTTAGTTTTCCGTGTGCAGGTTGTTCTATAGGTTCTTTCTGTGCATTCGTCCATGATTTCTGTGCATCTGTTCATTTTCGCTGCGCATGCATTATCTGACATAAAATTTTCATTTGTTTTCTCTCTCTATTATAATTGCTGTGCATTTGTCAGTTGTTCCTGTGCATTTATTGATTTTCATTGCGCATCCATAGTAACTGCGCATGCATTCCACCAGGCTGCGCATTCATTAAACTGTCTCATGCATACATCATTCCTGCGGATACATCCATACTTACTGCGCATATATCACACTATTCTGTGCATTCATTAGTTTCTACAGAAAATTTTAGTTTTTTTTGTTGCATTGGTTTTTAGCTAATCTTTTGACAAGTGTCTATTTGTTCTGGTAGTTTTTAGGCTATTTTACAGGACGTAATTTTGAAGACCCCATTGGTAAAATATTTCTAACAGTTTGATTGCAGATTGCCAAGGGGTTTGCAAAATAAACTATAATCTCGTTTGGGTTTAAAATACAACATGCTTTTGCTTTGTGTGTCTTCCTTAGCATAGATTCCAGTGTCTATTGTGTTTTTCTTAATAGCATAATTTTAATCCCAAAATTATAACAACATATCCTCTCCCCTCGCCATTCGTGGATCTTGGGTGTAAGAGAAATTGTTATAATTTTTAGAGGGCGGTCTTTGGTGGGAAAAGAGGTACTCACCCCAAGGAACGACCCAACCGGTAATAGGCTAAAGCCAAGCCCTTCCAAACCGGTATATAAAAAATGCTAGTGTGATTAGTCTCACATTAGATAGGTACGAATTCATTTTGGCAACCAAAATCTCCTCCAGTACCCCAGTGGTGCGTTAAAGTCCTACTTAGTAGAGGTGAAAGCCTTGCTTTGAAAGGATTGGGAGAGCCCCCTTAATTGGGAAAATGACTTGATCACAACCACCTGAACGGATGTCCTTATTAAAAACTTTTGTTTAGTGGCCAAAAACCTTCTATCTGCTGGCTCAAGGAGTCACCCAAGCTCGTGAAGACACCCCACATTACTCACGGTTCATAGTAGAGATAGCAGTTCTTTGGGAAGTAATGACCCATTGAATTCGGAACTTGGTGTGCCTGAGAAGTGAGTGCACTGTAAGGAGGAGCCCGTGCCTCCAAGTTCCTAGGCTATCCGCTGTGGATTTGTGTGGCTGGATTTTATTATCCTAGTGGGGATTCAACAGATATTGTCCTTGCCAACCTTAGGATTTGTAAGCATGTTTGTGCATTCATACTAGATTAAATTAGATCAAAATCATCTTTGTCTTGCGTGTGTGTGTTTATGCATTTTTACTTTGCCAAAAACCAGAAAACATCAGAAAAACTAAAACAAACAAAATTCCCTATCATCAAAATAGCAAAATCATTAAAAATTTGACAACCTGTGCATACATTCCAAATTTCTGCGCATACGATTCAAGTTACTGCGCATCTGTCAAAATTTGCTGCGCATTTGTTTCATTTTACTGCACATATATTACACTGTCCTGCGCATTTGTTGCTGCACATTTACAACAAAGAGTATTTTCACAGGCTTTTGGATTTTCAAAATCACTTTGTCAAATACCCATTTTTGTCTTCAGCAAGATTCTGGAAAAATAGTTACGTTACATAGACCTCTGATTTCTAATTTGACCACTTTCATCACTTTTCATCATCTTTCCTTTCTCAAGCGTCAACAAATCACTTTCTTCCAATCTTAAAATTTTCAGTGTGGTGTTGAAGATTTACCTTATCTATCAGACTTTGATCTTGGTGAGCTTATCATTATCAGGATATATCATCCTTAACCATCAAGCTTACTTAGATTATTGTTTCTTGACCCCAATTTTCAATACTTATCATATCTTTTCTACAATCATTCTCCATATCTTTTTATCAAGAATCTTTCTTTTTCGTAATCATTTTCATTTGTTTTATGGTTCAAACTCGATCTCAGAAACTCAAACAACCTATTAATCCAGAATCCCTAGACAAAATGGAAGGCAATAACAGTAATGATGAGAATCCTTGGCCCAAACAGCCTCCTAAGAAAGCTAATCCTCTCACATTTGACGACAAACCTACTGATGAGGAACTTAGGGATGCTGCACAAGATCCTAAATTTTTACAAGTCATGGAACGACTTATAGGCTTGGATAAAGAGATGTATTTCCTCATGCTTGCTCAACAAGGAGCTAAGTTACCAAGTGATTTTGATGTTACCAATCTTAGAGAACCAACTCCTACAAAAAATCAAGATATCCTTAAAGGTTCTCAAGATCCTCATGGAGCAAAGGAAATCAATCAACAATCCAATGCTTCTCAAATCAATCAACAATCCAATGCATCCCATAGTGATCAACAACAAAATGTTTTTCAAAATAATCAGCAACCCAATGATCCTCAACATACTCAATAGTCTAATGTTTCCCAAAACTCGCAAGGAAACACATTATCTTTGGATCCCATCCTACAACAAATCCAGATGCTTCAACAACAAATTCGTGATATTCAAACTGGATCATCAACTAAGAAGTATTCTTTGGATGATATATGTCCTTATCCTTTTGATAAGAATTTAGCAATGATTTCATTCCCTCCTCATTTTGAGGTACCAAAATTTGACAAATACAAAGGGAATTCGGATCCACAAGACCATATTCATTAGTTTTGTGCTGCTTGTATTGAAGTTGCTCACAATGACACTTATCTTATGTGACTATTTCCATGAAGTTTAGGAGGACAAGCCATGGAATGGTTCTCCAAACTTCCCCCCGGCATAAAATCTTTCAATGAGCTTCTTGACAAATTTGTGACTCATTATTCATATAACATCAAACATGAGGTCACTATGCTTGATCTTTGCAATGCGCATCAAAAGAATGGAGAACCTTTCCTTACTTTTTTGCAAAGATGGTGTCAATTATTTTCTAAATATCCACGAATGATTCCTGAACAAGAAAAGATGGATATTTTTATGCATAACCTTACACCAGAAATGAGTTATAGGTTGCAATTGCAATGTCCACCAAATTTCAATAAGCTCATAGAAAATGGTATCAAAATTGAGGAAGCCATGGTCCGAAAAGGTGAGATAAAACTTTATTCCAAAGACAATGCTGGATCCTCAAATTCCAATTCCAACACTTATAACTCCAATTCCAACAATGACAAATTGAAATATTGGAATAAAAACAAAAACATTGTCAATGACAGAATTGTTGATAATTGTAATGTCCAACCAACAAAACCTCTTCTAAATCTCACAAGTACGACCAACGCTACTCAAGCTACATACAACAATCAGTCAGCAAGTCAAAATACCACCAAGGATTCACCCAAACCAAGATTGCCTTTTATCTCACCTCGAAGAAACTTTACTCCTTTAGGGGAATCTCTCAAATCAGCATTACGAAAGTTAATCACCAAGAAACTCATCACGCTTCCTGAACCGAAAGATTATGAACCTAGAGTGAAGCCTTCTTGGTGGAATGGAAATGATTATTTTGAATTCCACAAAGGAAAAGGACATATAACTAATGAATGTCAAAGACTTAAAAATGTGATCCAAGACTTAATCGAAAGCGGTGAAATTAGTGTTGACAAACATGTCTCGAATGAATCACATACGGCCTTCAAAGATCCACTTCCTGAGCATGGAAAAGGAGGTTCTTCCAACAATAAGGGTGACAACCAAGCCAAATATAATAACACACCCTATAGATATGTTGGTAACATTTCTGACCGTCATCCTTTTGCATATTATGCCAATGTTATTACCATCAAGGAAAAATCAGAGAGTCAACCAATCCATGCTACTACTCGTGCTCAAGCCAAGGTTACTCTCCAAGGAGTCCAGTCTAAACCAAGCACTACTCACAACAAGTCCATTTATGTTCCAAAGTCCATACCCAATACTTCCAACCAGTACAATCTTTTGGAACAGCTCAAAAAGACACCGGCCCAGATATCCATCTTAGAGCTTTTGCGTCTTTCTCCATCTCACAAAGATATCCTTGAAAAAGCTCTCTTAGAGACCTAGGTTCCAACAACTCTAGATCCTGATCAATTTCAAGCTATGGTAGGCCATTTAACAACCCCACATTATTTATCCTTTACTAAAAATGATGATTTATCCATTATCCAACTTCATAATGCTCCTTTACATATCGAAGTCCTTGTCCAGAATCACAAGATTAAAAGAGTATTAATAGATGGGGGAGCTGGCTTGAATATTTGCACGTTAAAATTGATCCTTGCATTGGGATTTTCTGAAAATGCCATTGATTTAAAAAAGAAAATCACAATAAATGCCTATGATGAGGAAGAGCGATCATCCAAGGGGTCTGTTGTTCTTCCAATTAGAATTGGTCCTATTGTCAAAGATGTATCTTGTCAAGTCCTAGACATGGATCTTGCTTATAATATTCTTTTGGGAAGACCATGGATTCATTCCATGCAAGCTGTGCCATCAACTTATCATCAATGTATAAAATTTCCTCACAATGGTCAGGAGATCACTATCAAAGGAGATTCCAATCCTTTTCAATGTTATAGCAATGTGCAGATTTCTGATTCTTTGCTTCCCAATAATCGTACTGGATCTTCTACAACTCCACCTGGTGACCCTAGTAATATAGCATCAACTTCTAAATCAGACGGGATCAAGATAGATATCAAAGAAAGAAGTATGGGAGAATATACTTTAGGTCAAGCTCTTTGCATCACTGAGTTACCTTTATCTCCTAAATCATATGGTCGGTCTTTGATCACTAAACAACAATCAGAACCCCCTTCCACACTTGTTTATAACACATTTATAAGTGGGGGCACAATATCCAAAGAGGCAACTAAGCGTAATGCAAATTATTGGCTTAGGACACAAAAGATTGAAGATGATATTAAACATGATTATATATCCCTTGATGTCTATGGAAAAGGATATACTTTGCTACAAAAGATGGGATATCAAGGTGCTGGACCTCTAGGGTTACAAAGAGAAGGTGTTATAAAACCAATTTTGCAAAATCCAAATTATCAACGAGATACTACAGGATTAGGATATAAGGGAGAGGGATCACAAGAAACAAAAGGGAAAGAAAAAATGCCACCTTTTCATGAGACATCTAAAGCTCCTGCCTTACAATTTAGAAAGCATGGCATGTATGTAGATCCAGAAAAACAAAGGATAGCTCAAAGAATCATTGATAGTCTTGAGGATAATGATGATTCTGATTCTAATGATTATGAATGGGATTCCTTATCTGATGGTACTGAAGACATAGGAGTCAATGTTGTCCATCAATATAGTAACAATTACCATGAGGGTGAGAGTTCAATGAGTGACTCACTAGGATTGGTCCCACGTAATACTACTCGTGTTGATCATGAGCGAAATGAGTGTTATCTTGTGACAGATAATTCAGAGGAGAGTATGGAAATAAACCTTGCTGATACTATCATAAACCTTAGCAACTTTTCCATCAATACCATCTCTGCTTTTGAAATCAACCCAAATGATCCAATGGCCCTTGTCCGTCCTGACCTTATTGATTGGGATTCTCCCGATGACCTAGAACTTGATGTCTTCCATAATGATGATGAAATCATTGACTATCTTGGTACCAGGGATCATTTACCACCAAGGGATCACAAGTCAAGATTTCCAATAGAACTCAATGACATGGCCTATTTTGGAGAGAGTGCCAATCCTTTCAGTCATAAAAATATAAAAATAATCAGCAGATCTAATGGTGAAAACCACTCGGTGGCAGTATTAGATCCAAAAATAGTAAAAAGAAAAGATGCATCTGATGGTGAAAACCTCTCTGAGGTGCCTGATGATGGAAGGATTGACACTCTTCCAAACTATCTAGATCGAGAGCAATCTGCCATTCTTATAGAACTGACAGTACCACTTAATATTGGAACAGAGTAGTCTCCACACATCCTCAAGGTAGCAGCATCCTTGACAGAATTAGAGAAAGAAGCTTTTGCAAAATTCTTCAGAGAATGAAAAATCAAATTTGCTTGGTCCTATGCTGATATGCCTGGTTTGGATCCCAATCTCATTATGCATCATTTATCTATCAAACTAGGTGTAAAACCAGTTAAGCAGAAGCTCCGCAAAATGCATCCCCACATTGCTCTAATGGTGAAATCAGAATTGAAAAAGCTCCTAGATGTTGGATTCATTTGGGCTATTGATTATGCTGAGTGGATTTCAAATATTGTCCCGGTGTCAAAACCAGACAAGTCTATCAGGATTTGTATTGATTTTCGAGATCTAAATAAAGCTTGTCCTAAAGATGACTTCCCTTTACCAAATATTGATATGATTGTTGACCTAACAGCTGGACATGAGATGTTATCATTAATGGATGGATGTTTTGGCTATAACCAAATCAAGATTGCGCCAGAAGATCAGGAAAAAACTACTTTTACTTGTCCGTGGGGTACATACTGCTGGAATGTAATGCCTTTTGGCCTCAAAAATGCTGGAGCAACTTACCAAAGAGCCATGACCATGATCTTCCATGACATGATGCATACCATCATGGAAGATTATGTTGATGACATTTTAGCAAAATCCAAAGATAGAGTTGGTCATTTGAGAGTGTTAGACAAAATATTCACTCGGATGGAAAAATATCAGATTTGACTCAATCCAAAGAAATGTGCATTCGGGGTCACATCTGGCAAACTGTTAGGGTACATTGTCTCAGCTAAGGGACTCAAAGTAGATCCAAAAAAGGTTAAAGCAATATTGGAGATGGCTTCTCCCACTAACATCAGCCAGCTAAGATCTTTACAGGGGTGTCTTCAATCAATCCAAAGATTTGTTTCTCAATTAGTAGATCACAGTCATCCTTTTCAACATTTGTTGCATAAAAATATCTTATTCCAATGGGATGATAAATGTGAGGAAGCTTTCAATAAAATCAAGTAGTATCTAGCAAATCCTCCAACTCTGATGTCACCAATTCCAGGCAAGCCACTCTTGCTCTACATTTCAGCCACAACAGCCTCACTAGGTGCTCTTCTCGCTCAGCAAGATCATGAAGGAAAAGAAAAAGCCATTTACTACATCAGTCGCACTCTAGTGGGATATGAATTAAACTATTCCCATATTGAAAGAGCATGTCTAGCTATTGTCTTTTCTTCACAAAAGTGGTGACATTACATGTTGTCACATTCTACTTAGCTTATTGCAAAAATTGATCCTTTAAATTATTTGTTAAGCAAGACTACATTGACAGGCAGGTTGGCTAAGTGGGTCATGCTACTTAGCGAGTTTGATATTGAATATGTAGATAGGAAGGCTATCAAAGGTCAAGTGATCACAGATCAACTAGCAGATGCTCCATTAATGGATGACCAACCTATACACATAGAGTTTCCTGATGCTCATATCTTAGCTTCGACCACGCAAACATGGAAATTATACTTTGATGGCTCATACACTCAACAGGGTTCAGGAGCTGGTATACTTTTTATCACGCCACAAGGATACACTATTTTGAAATCTTTCAAGTTGTTATTTCCTTGCACTAATAATGTGGCAGAATATGAGGCTTTGTTGATTGGGTTAAAAATGGCTTTACAATGGAATGTATCTGAAATAAATGTCTACGGAGATTCTCAGTTGATTGTTAATCAGGTTAATGATGATTATCAGACCAAAGATGATAAGTTATTGCCATATAAATGTATGGTGGATGACTTCAAAAAGTATTTCTCTATCATCACTTTTGAGCAGATTCCTCGGCATGAAAACAAGGCTGCTGATGCCATGGTAACGATTGCTTCTTTATTTGCTATCGAAGATATCAAGGCCCGTTTTGAGTTCTTGGTGGAATCCCTGACTTGTCCTTCATATGATGACCCTAATATGAGTATTATATGTCATCTGATTGGACATGACTCCCCAACCTATGGAAAGATCTATTCTTACCTCAAAGATAACACTTTACCTCCCGACCTATCTCGCAATCAAAAACAAACTTTTCTCCTCCAAACCTCCCGCTATATTTTACTATCCAACACCCTTTATCGGCGAGGTTTTGACGGTACTCTCCTACGATGTCTCAAACATGATGAAGCTCAACTTTCCTTATGGGATGTACATGAAGGTGTTTGTGGGACACATTCGAGTGGTCCCTCTTTGGCTAAGAAACTCATGTGTATGGGTTATTATTGGCCTACCATGGAAGCAGATTCCTTTCATTTTGCTAGGGCATGCAAGAAATGTCAGATACATGGAAACCTTATCCATGCTCCAGCACAAGAGTTACATCCTTTTACAACTACTTTTCCATTTAGTCAGTGGGGACTCGACCTCATGGGTGCTAGCAATCCTCCATCTTCCAATGGTCACAAATGGATCCTCACTACCATAGAATACTTCACTAAATGGATTGAGGCTGTTCCATTGATTACCACCATAGGGAAACAAATATCCATGTTTATCTTAAACTATATCATCTACAGATATGGTATACCTATGTATCTCATTACTGATCATGGGAAACAGTTCCAAAATTAGGAAATGGATGAACTGTGCACCAAATTCCACATTACCCACAACTATTCCACCATCTACTATCCTCAAGGAAACGGCCAAGCTGAGGCGTCAAACAAAAAAATTGTTAAAATCCTACAAAAGACTGTCAATGATGCTGGCCGTGACTGGCATCTTCAACTTAATCCTGCCTTATGGGCTTACCGCACCTCCATCCAAACTCCTAATGGAGGCACTCCATACTCCCTTGTTTATGGATCTGAAGTAGTCCTGCCCCTCGAGGTCGAGTTGCCTTCACTTCGTGTTACTCTTAAAGATTTAATTCCTGATGAAGAGTATAGAGTTGCACGCTTGACTGAATTGGAACTCCTAGATGAACGCCGTCAGTGCGCCTATGATCATTTGAAAGTTTATCAGTAGCGTCTGTCCTATCAGTATAACAGCAAGGTAAAGATTAGAGACTTTCAATTAGGTGACTTAGTCCTTCGAGAAAATTCAAAGAATCAACAACACCGTGAAAAGAAGGGTAAGTTTGAACCTAATTGGTTAGGACCTTTTGTGATCACAGCAGTCTATGGTTCTGGAGCTTATCAGTTATCTACACTTGAAGGAGATCCCTTGGATGAGCCTCTTAACAGTATCCATCTCAAGAAGTTTTATCCTTGAAATCCAAATGCAAGGGGCATGTATATAGGCTGTATATATCTTCTGTAAATGAGAAAAAAAAAATAAAAAAATCACAAAATCAAAAGAAAAACTGCAATAAAAGCATATGGTGAAAACCTGGAAACAGGCGCTATATGTGACAAATTAGCTCCTCTATCTATTAGGCTTCTTTTAGTGTGTCTGTTCATTGTATATATCCATAATAAAATGGTTCATCAGTCCTCATCCTCACCATGTATATATCATAATAAAATGGCCCGTTCATGCACCATTCCTTGTATTTATCCATAATAAAATCTGATCATAGCTTGATATTTTGTCAAGGTCTTTACCCTACTCTTGTTGTGTCTTTTCTTCATCCATAATAAGTCAGTCCATCACCTAGCTGGGGGCATGTCCTTGACCTAGTTTGGGAAGTGGATCTATGATAGTTGTGACTCTTCGAGGACATAATGGAGTTATTTTCACCAAGCAAGCAGACACAATCAAATGTCCTTTTACAATGATCTCTTCATGCTGAATCCAAATCTATGAGCTATTCTTCGACACATGACTACTTATCTCTATATCTTGACTATACATCATCACTTGAATTGATCAACATGTCCCACATCAATCTTTTTGGCAAAAGAAATGTATATTCATGACAGGCATGTTAGACTGGTTTGTTGTAGATTATGCATTCATATCTGGATTTCATTGTTATCATGTTTCCTATGCTATTCTAGGATATCTTTTGACATGAGTTTGACACTCCCATATGTCATTGATTAGAATAGCCAGGATGGAGTATGGTATTTTCTTTGATTGTTGTTTGTGGGGTATTTTCCGATGAAATCAAAGGATCCAATAATTTGGGGTGTCTGTGTATAAGTGCCTTCATCCATTTCATAGTATGAACAACATAAACATCATGTTGTTCTGCAAATACTATTTAGGGTGATACGCCATCACATACCTCGACTCCAAATATTTGTTCCTTGATTGAGGGGGAAATATTCCTTGTCTGTTACGCAAATGAAACTCAGGTCATCTCAGTTCAATTATAGCTAGATGCTTGTCAAGTTTGCAATATTAAACTCCATGCAAAAAGTGCTCAGGTCATCCTGGTTTAATTATACCATGATGCTTGCATTTTCTTGCAACATAACGAGCTCAATGATGAAAATAAAATTCCAGTTATTATGAAGTTCCAAGATGTTACATGAAGTTGTGGAGATACTCATTTCATATTTCATTTTGCATTACATATCAGTGCTCCTTTTATAGAGATTTATAGGTTACCTTTCTTATTAGGTTATCTATTTTCTTAGTCTATTCTTCTTGTGTCAGATACATTGTTATTTAAGTTGAGGACATTTGGATAACCACACATATTATGACTTCTTTTGCATTTAACACTTAACTCATTTAGAGACATAATTTATCTTCATTAGGAGTGTTCATTTATATATAATTTGGTCATTTATTATAGCTATAGTTTCATCTCATTTTCTATTATCGTGTTATCCGTTATTACATTTAAATCATCATCATTTATTACATTAGATATCATTTGCATTATATCATTCATTTCATATTCATTATCCACATTGTTCATCACGAATATTGCATTGTTAATCACATGGCATTCATAAATTCATTTAAGACGTCCATTTATGTCACCATCATATGATTATTAACCATTAAGCATCAACAAAATCAAAACATGCATATAAATCATTTTGCATTCTAAGACATGCATTTTAGCAATCTAAAAGTACATCATCACATCCTGCATATGTCAGTATGCACATGTATATAAATCATTAAAGTAAATCATGATAGAACTGCATCACATACAATCCATAACACAACAAAAATATCCGAATGTCCAATGATATAAATCAATAACAATGTGTCTATCGTCAATGTGTCTGTCAAGTCAACAATATAATAATACAATGAATCATATTGATACAATCGTGTATACAATGATCTCTCACACATCTATGAACCACTGCCTCCAGACTCTGTATGTCACTATCTACGGGATGCAATGTGGCCCTGTGCTGCTGCACTCCCTGATGCTGAGGATCCACCCTGACCTCTTGAACCTGTCGGTGCTCTGGGAGGATGTGATGATATCCCTCCACTGCCAGCTGGTGCCTGTCGCTCATGTGCAGCTGCTCTGATGCCAACTGAGCTCTCTCTATAGCTCCCGATCCACTGATCCCTCAGGACTGTCTGTCTATATGCCTCTTGCCAGTAGGATATCTCCTTCCCAACATGTATCATGGCTCTCATGATATCCCCATGAGGACCTAGGTCCTCAGTCCTCTGTAGCTCATCTAGAAGCATCTCTGACTCCCCAAGTCTCTCCACCACTGAATCTCTCTCACCCCACAGCACATCCATCTGTCTGCCCATCCTCTCAATCTGTCTCTCCAGACCTGGAACCCGGTCTGCCTCTACCTAGATAACTGCTAGTCAAACTAGTAGTGCATCAATATCAGGCTCCTCCTCCACCGCATCTCTGTGTAAATAGGGATCCTATCCCCTGATGTCCATGTCTGCCTGCTCAGCCTGTGCCTGTATGTCTGGCATCTCCACATCTGGCTCATCCTGTCTGCCACCCTGAGCCATGTCAACCTGAGCCACATCCACCTGTGCCTGCCCCTCTGCCTATGCCTATACTACAGCCACTGGTCTTTGTACCTACATGACTGGTACCTATAATGGCACTCCTGTAGCTGGCTATGCTAGCTATACTGGCAGCTGTCTCTGTCCCTGTCCCCTCTGCCTCACTCCACCTCCTCTCATTTGTGGGCCAACTCTCCCTCCATCTCCGCTACCATCTCCACCTCCATCTCCACCACCTCCATCTGCTCCTCCATCTCCTCCTCTCCCTCGTCCCCTCCTATCTCAACCTCACTACCTCCCCTGATGTATGTCTATTGGATCTCTCTCTGGAGGTCTTGCTACTAGATCTGTAATCCATGGCACAAGATGATCTCTCAAAAACTGCTCTAAATCCACAGTCATCCCAGGGTCAACCACTATCTATCTCATAGACCATGCCTGGTATGGTGCATCCAAAAACTCCTGCCATGCAACATCAAATGATGCCATGGGTCCCCAATCCCGTCTCTCCTAGTGTGTCTATGCAAACTCAGTCACTCCCTGGGGCATACCCTGTATCCTGCCAAACTATCACAGAACCTGGTTAACCAGCTGTCTCTCAATAATAAAAGGTGTCCACCCTATCAGCCATCACACCTCAAAAAAAAACCCAAGCTGTCGCTCATCGTCTCATGGCTCGCACCCAAGATAGGGTCTCCATGTCACTGTGTCTAGTGTGTCAAAAGTGTAGTGCCAAAACTCTAAATGTCCTAGTTTTGCCTGAGACAAAACTGAGGAGTATAAATGAATATAGGGCTGCCCTGCACCCTGGAACCGAATCGCTACTAGTCTGGTCACTACAATGTGCTCCCATGCCCAAACATGGAGCAGTGTCACCCCTGCTGATAGAGATGCACTCCTGTGGTACACCACCTGATGTAAATCATGGTATAAGTGTGCTAATAAACACACACCCCAAGCAAATCGGGTCCCCTCCATCACCCGGTGTAATGTCCGGCCCCACCCAACTACAAATCTGTGTGACCTCTGATCGGGGCATACGAATCCCCCAATAGCGCCTGCTAGAACCACTGGAAGAGGGTCATACACGTCGACCATCTCCTCTCAGCTAATCTCTCCATCCTCTATGTCATCATCTCCAAAGACGGCTCTGCACTTTATGACTCTGCTGTGTCGATCATACTGCACTAACTCTCTTGTGATGGGAAGCCGGAGGATGCGATATACATCCTCTAGTGTCACTTTCATCTCCCCTGTCGGAAGATGGAATGTACTCATCTCTGAGTGCCATCTCTCAACTAAGGCAGTCATCATGCTTAGATTCACCCAAATCTCGAGCGTGTAAATCACATGGTACAGTCCTGATGCTCCTATCACCAGTCTCTCTGTCTCTGATAATCCTCATCTCAGGTTCTGTGTGACAGGATATCTCTCCCGTGACATCAAAACATCTGTGATATCCTCCTATTCAAGTCAACAACAATCAACCTATCAGATTTTGATAAACTGATCTATCAATCTATCTATCCTATCATATCAATTTCAAACATGTTTATCACGTGTTTCAATAGACGATTCTATCAATTATCTATTTCATACTGGCTAACTAGCGAACCTGCTACAATGTTGCCAATCTTGATCAAATCAATCACAATCAGCCACCGACAGATCAAATCGGCTTATCGACATCACGTTTGACCTAATTGACTATCCATCATGACTAAATTCTAACACCCAAACACATATGCGTAGCATTGAAACATGCATGCGCAACTTTATTTCACATTTGCGCAGGTTTTTACCAATGCGTAGTCTTCATCCACATTTGTGCAACATTTCTAGGCATTTGCGCAGTTTTATACATATGCGCACTTTTAATGACCATTTGCGGAGCTTTTCCTAACAAATGCACAACAAGTATCCATGCGCACTTTTATTATATGCTTGCGTAGCATTGTTACTCTCCTAAAATGAATGCGCCAATCTCCCTAACGTATGCGCAGAAACTTTGATTTTCTGCGCAAATGTCCAAATTTGTTGTGCATTGATGTGCCAAAACTACGCATTCATCCTACGCCTAGAAAAAAATAAAATTCCTATTCTAATCTATCATTTGATCTACCCTAAACATGTTCTACATCTAATCTAACATGCATCAAATCATGAAAATAAAGAGTAGGATCGAGTCACCTACCGGTTCACCTGAATCGGGTGGTTGCTGGAAGCGTCTTACTCTCTCGAAGCGGTGATCTGACAAGGGGAATGACATCCTGGTGGCTCTGCTCTTCTCTCTCTCGCGCTCTAATCTCCAAATGACAAGTGTGCACAATGAACCTATTGTGGACCCCTTGGCCATATTTATAGCCTGTGGACCTGATGTGCTTGGTGTGTGAACCCTCTCTCCCATTTTTTCTTCTCTTCTACCCCGTTTTCATCCATATTTCTTCCCATTCTTTTGTGAGATTGATTGGACAACCCCATAAAATAATTTAAAAAATAAAATAAAATAAAAAATCTTTTTACAAAATTCAAATAATCTTTTTTTCAATCAATCTCTCGAGGGGGCATCCATAGGTCATCTGAGACATTGTCTGGGGCAGGGGCAAAAATACTTGATTTTTCTTTGAAACAGTGTGACCAGCACATTATTTCAAAGAGGGGCAAAATGTATACACCTAAAAATGGCTTCAGTAATTAATTAAATATTTATTATTTAATTATTATTGACTTGATAAATTAATTAAATATGTATTATTTAATTAATATTTGTTTCCTCTATTTATTAAGTAAATTATTCAATTTATTTAATAAATTCACTATAGTCTAATTCTATATCCTAAGTCTTCTAAATAGTCTATTAAAAGTGATTTAATTAAATACACAATCACCTAAATATGACTAAATCCCCTAGTCCACTTCATCCACCTAGTCACCTAACACATCACCTTGGCTAAGATAAATAATTATTATTAATTATTTATTCATATTTATCCTCACCCACACATGTCCTATTCTTAAGGGCTATGTGGCCTCATAGGACTTGGTCTCATGACCACATGTCCTCTCAACAACCAAGTCAAGAGACCTTCCCTATTCCTAAGGGGCTTCTCAGGCCACCTCTAAGGGTCAAAGGTGACTCATGGGACACTTGTACAAAGAGTCCTCATGAGGAAAAGGTCTCTTCCCCTTTTTCTCTTTGGTCTTTGTGAGACACTTGACATGTGTCTTTCCCTTCCACCTTCTTCTCCTCCATGTCAATGTGAGAGGAACATCATCCCTATTCTTCCTCTCACATTCCAACTACATCCCCCTTTCTCTCAACTCTTTCAACTAAGTCAATTCTAGCCCTAGGATCTTCCACCTTTCATTCTCAACCATAGGATCGTGCCACCTAGGCCTAGATCCTCCAAAACTCTATAAAAGGAGCCTCATTTGCCCTTTGTGGGCTAATAGAAAATAGGGATTTTTGAGAACAAGCATCCAAGCAATCAAGCAAACAAGCATTTTCATTATCATCCCCATCATTTGCATTCCATTTCATTAGATTTGCATAAGCTATTGTGCATCCATTTCACTTAATCTCCACACTTTGGAAACATCTTGGGAAAAGGGCTTCATTTGGAAATCTGAGAGCTCAACATCTTCAAGAAATCAAGGTTAGGAGGGCAATGGAGACAAGCTGCATTTGTAGGTGAAGGTAAAATTGTTATTTTGGCTTCATTGTTTATTGCATTCTTCTTTGTAGTTTTCTTATTAGATAGATTTGTTAGCTTCTTTTAGTTAATTCATCATTTAGAATAGTATCCAACTAATTTGGATACAAATACATCAACTCAAAGAAATCAACTTATTCAACCAAATATAACATGTTATCAAAATATAGTACCCAAATTTACAAGTTTAGTTAAACAAATAGAAAGCCCTACAATAGTAAAAAAGATAAAAATTATATTGAAACTTTAAAATTTACATCATCTTAAATATTACATAAATAGCCAAGTTTCGAACATCATCTTTAATCAAATTATATGATAACTATTTACACAAACCCAATTCCCTAAATCAATAAAATATCCAACCAAAACCAATTTTCATATAATTCCATCAATGATAGACATAGTAACAAGTTCACCAAATAAATATCCCAGATAAACAGATCTAAAATACTGGATTTTGGCTTCATAAATCATGAACAATTCATCAAAATCAATATTTTGTAAAGCAATAGAGGAGTCATTTAATGAAATCACTTCTCTGATCTCATCATTTATAATACTTATAAGATATTTCAATATATATCATTGACACATTTTTGTATAGCATTATAATTTCTATCCACTTCTAAAATGATATAATCATACATAAAAACACCTGGTCACTAACCATGACCTAAACAATGGTACAAATACTAGATATACAGTCTACAATTTGTTTAGTACACAAAAAATCTCTATCCAACCTGTAAGAACACATAAAATAAACTAGAATTTATGTATGGTTGAAAAAAACTTGTCATTTTTTATGGCTTTCAGTTTGCTCAATTTTTTATAATCTCTTTAAGAATTTTCCTAAGGCAAAGAATAAAAGCCAAGATCTAGAAGCTCAAGAGATAGGACAAGAGAGATAGGCAAAATGATCAAATAATTGATTACAAAGTAGGAGTGCCTAAATATATAGGCAATTCAATAAGACTACATGATAAGGAGATGATAAGATATCACCCACACAAGGTGGAATCACATGTCCACCAAAGGTGGATCATCCTCCATTGTACATTAAGGTATGTGAAACATGTGCAACAATGAGAGGATGATAATGTGATAAGAGCACTAAAGGTGGATCTCACACACAAAGAGGTATGTGAAGACAACTATCACACCTAAAGTAGAAATTCTCCTAACCATGTGCTAAAATGTAATGCAAACTCCTGGGTGTCTCAAAGACAACTAATATATAAATACATTATCCTAAGTAAACTTAAGAAAAGTGTAATTAGTGAATATTTAATTACACCAACACCCCCCTTAAGTGCAACTTAGGGGAACACACTTAAGCTCATAATGCAAGATGGGTCCCAACTACTAGGCCATGTTATGTACCCATGTACAAACTACAAAAACAATAGATAATGCAATATATCATAAAGTGGAGGAAGAGGGAAAACCTCATGGGAAAAACCCTCCCCCAAAAAGAGAGATGAATATAAGATGCATGCATGGATGGAGTAATCAAGACCCCCCAATTATGACATACATCATGCATATACAATAATAAATCCCCTCAAAGGAAGGAAACAAGGAGACATGATATCCTCCCCATAATGAGTAATCTCCTCCAAGGATGGTAAGTGCTTGAAGACAAAACATAGTCCAATGCCTACAAACAACGTTTCTCCTCTTAGGAAGAAGATACACCAAGTATAGATGTAAGAAGGCTTCCCATTGTGAATAAGAAGTAGCAAGGGGAATCCAAATGAAGTACAATGTCTCTGAAGTATGCCCAAGTGTCACCATGTCCTTGGTTGATGAAGATGCCATGAAAAAATTAGGAGAAATCCTAGTAGAAGAAGGTGACAAACAAGGAACCAATGATAAGTGATCCACGTAAGAATTTGGATCAAAATCCAAAGAAAAAGATGCCTCCTCAAATGAAGTAGGAAGAGAAGAAAGAAAGCCCCCCCTCAATGTAGAATGTACACCCATGATAGATGCACCTAGATCAATGTAGAAACTGCACCAAGAATACTGAATGATGTTCCTCCCCTTAGGAAGAAACAAGTCCATAGGTGGATCAATGAATCCTCCCCAATCTCTAGGAAGAATACTCAAAATGTATGATGTCTCAAGAAACTGAATAGGAATCTTCAACATGTGAGTATGGTCAACGTGAACCATGCAATGTGACATCACAAGTGAAGTTTGAGACTCATGAAAACCAATCTCCAAATAGTCAAATGTCTTCTCTGAAGTTAAAGAGACCTCCTCCAAATTTTGTATCAAAGGATCCACATGTTAGAATAACTGAGAGGGGGGCCTGAATCAGTTATCCAATGTCCCAATTCAAAATGTATAATCCAAAACAATATCTTCAATTCCTACTACTCAGTAAATAGAAATACTATGAGGGTATGTGCAAGATCATGAGGGGCCAAAAAGTGGCGATGTCAGTTCAAAACTTTAACAATGTAGCTGATGACTTTTTTTTCACCAGAATTTGATAAAATGAAAAGGGTATCTTAAGGAGATTATCATCTTTCTACTGATAGAATTGCTGTCAAATTTTGAATTCGGTAAGTAATTATTAGTTATTTTCTAATTGAGCTACCTCTAAAGTGCTGATTTATATACTAATTGAAAAATGACTATAACTTTCAGATGGTATAACATTTTTGAAATCCTAAAAATGCGTCACATTCTATGCTTCACCTACTATAAGGAAAAATAAAATAAAATTAAATTTTGTAAAGTTTTGAATGAGTTAAGGTGGTCAGACATGAGAGTTTTTTAATTTTGAAAATGTTGTAGCAAAAAATTCATAATTAATTATTTTTTTGGAATAAAATTACAAAAAAAATGCGTCACATCTGGGCATGAGTCTACTACTTATATATAAAATATTATAATAAAATATTATCATTTGATTATGATTAAGGTGGTCAGACATACACCTACTTCTTATTTTGTTCCTGAAATTTTTGTACTGCTGCATTGAAATCTATACTTTTCACCAATCATACTAACTTTTTCTCAAAAAAGGCCTAGTAGTTTAGAAACTACATTCAATTTTCTATAGATTCTATTCTTACAACTTTTTGATATTAGGTTCATAGCTAGTTGAAATTTTCATGTCAAGTTGACTAAACCTGATTTGTTGATTTTTCATTGCCACTTAAGGGCATAGGTTGGCCCCTCATGATCTTGCACATACCCATGACTGTCTATGCTTTTACTGATTGGGAATTCTAAACTTATAACTATTAATGATCAATCCAACATGTAAAATGCAAAAACAAATATTGTAATCAACACATAACACAAGAAATTTAACATGGAAACCCTGTAAAGGGAAAAACCACTTGGGACCGACAACCCAAAACTATTCACTCTTCTGAAGTGAGGTCGGTGAAGACCCAACCCTATTAAAGGTTACAAACACATTGTCAGGTGTGACCTTGTTAGAGGATATTAGACTAGAAGTTATCATCGAACCAACATTCACTATGGGGTTGACAGGATAACAATGTTCACTCTAATGAAAGATGCATCATAAGACTTTCTAAGTCCACTTGGTTAAGAGATTTGACTATGTACAATGGTTAAATATGTAACAGTAGTTGATCTGCCTTATTACAACTTCAATTGCAGAATACAGATCAATATTATGCTCATACTAATCCTTCTAATCAATATTTCACTTCAGATTCAACACTGTGTTAACTTACTGTCTGTCGGTAATAGCTCTTTGTAGCTTGATAATTGTACTATAGCTTAGTTCTTACTTAACCAGTATGATTAGATTGCACATGTGAAATTTTTACAGCATCTACTTCTCTCGATAGGCATTTCATAATGAAAACCTAGTCTCTTATATAGACGAGCAAATCATTTTCTTTCTATCCATCATATTTTGCCGCTTAATCACATTAATTCATTTTTGCCACTTCAAGCTTCCTTGGCTGATGTGTCAATAACTCATTTCAATTTGCTCCATCAAATCCTATTGATTTATGTTAGCCATCAATCTTCATAACAAAATTTATCTGTTACCTCAGAATCATATACTTGCCACCTCATCAATCCTATCGGCTAAAATGATCATTTAATTCATTTTTTTCTCGTTAGTTAACAAAGAAATGTGTCGGTGAACACAAGCTCAGTTAACACGATGCTCAGTATACACTACACTCTGTCGGTGTATACTGAAATGCTTTAGTGTACCGACAACATTGCTTTGTAGCTTTCAGCTCTATTTTTCATTATAGATGAATACAACATAATGAAGTCAATTCCATCAAGTCATAGACTCATCAACAAGTTACTCAGTGTATTCTTTATCCTTATCTGACATGTACATCTTCTTCATGTAGATTTCTCTGTTCTTCATCTCATTCACCTTTCTTCAGATGTGTCGGTATAGTAACTTACAAGATAAGTACTGTCAAGCTAGTTGACATTAATGACAACATAAAACTGATTTAATCATCTTGCATTATCTAAACATCAACTTCTTAGTAATCTTGAATTATGGATTCTTCATTCAGGTTCCAAATCAGTTGTAGTTCATCTCCATAATCATGTCAATCATGTAAAACTGTAATGCTTGTCATCAGATGTGATCTTTTCAGTTGTCCTGTTTCTGCTTTTGATGTTCCATTCAGATTGTCTCTCCCTCAGAATCTCTCCCTTTGTTTATCTCTCCTTTTTAGTGCTATTTCTCCCCCTTTGTTTATCTCTCCCTTTGACAGTAATGCCAAAGAAAACAAATAAACAAATATCTCTATCAATAGCCAAGTAACTCTTTGTTGTCCATCATCTTCTCTATATCTTGTATACTGATATCTCAATCTGTGTCAGTTCTTCAAACTTAATCACAACCTTGAACATGAGTCAAAGTGTGAACTATGCTACATCAACATGAGTGTTCTTCTAACAAAAGTAGGTTGATGCAACATCCAGATCACCTTAGTGACCGATAGACAGGGGACCGACCCCAAGTCTAGTCCTCAAGTATTCAAATGTGTCCTTCGGTAGGGGCTTTGTAAAGATGTCTACAAGTTGTTCCTTAGATGTAACAAATTCTAACTTTCTTGCTTCTCCTACACTTGTTATCTTAAGTAATGATACTTAATAGATATATTCTTTGTCTTCGAGTGCATCACAAGATTCTTTGAAATGTTAATAGCACCAGTGTTGTCACAGTATATAATCACTAGATCAGTGATTACCTCATTCATTCCTTCCAACACTTTCTTGATGTATGCAATGTTTGAGTAGTTTGTAGCAGCAACAACATACTCTGCTTCTGCTATTGACTAAGAAATGCAAGCTTTCTTTTTACTTGTCCAGGTTACAAGTCTGTCACCAAGGAAAAATGCTCCTTCGGTGGTGCTTTTCCTATCATCTCCATTTCTAGCCCAATCAGCATCGATATAAACCTTTAGTTCAAACTTTCCTTTCGTAGGATACCAAATGCCATAATCTTCTATCTTTTTTAGATATCTAAGGATTCTTTTAGTAGCTATCATGTGAGATTCTCTAGGATTAGCAGAAAACCTAGCAACAATCCCCACAACATGTGCTATATCTGGTCTACTGTGAACTACATACATTAGTTTACCAATCATGGATTGGTAAAGTGTCTGATTTACCTCTATAGTTTCATCCTCCTTTGTCAATTTGCATCCAGTAGCCATCGATGTTCCCACAGGTTTAGCATCTTCCATGCCAAATGTCTTTAAGACTTCCTTAATGTATTTAGACTATGTGATGAATATCCCATCACTCTATTGAAACACTTGTAGTCCTAGAAAGAATTTAATTTCTCCGAACATAGACATTTCAAATTTTTTTTGCATCTCATCAGCGAAGGCTTTTGATATATGATCTTGTCCTCCAAAAATAATATCATCAACAAATATTTCAGCAATAAGAATAGTGTCATCAGTATTACCTTTCATATATAGATTGTTGTTTTCACTTGTTCTAAAAAATCCAATACTTAGCAAGTAAGTATGCAGTCTTTCATAGCATGCTCTCGGTGCTTGATTCAATCCATATAAAGCTTTATGTAATCAACATACCATGTCTCTGTTGTCTAGATCAACAAATCCTTCCGGTTGTTCTATGTAGACTTCTTCTTCAAGTATACCATTCAGAAATGCTAACTTCACATCCATTTGATAAACTTTAAACTTCTTATGTGCAACATATGCAAGTAGCATTCTAACTCCTTCTAATCTAGCAATAGGTGCAAATGTTTCACCATAGTCAATGCCTTCTTCCTATGCATATCCCTTGCATACCAATCTAGCCTTATTCCTTGTAACTTCACCATTTTCATTCAGCTTATTCTTGAATATCCACTTACTACTGATAACATTCTTATCTTTTGGTTAGGGTACTAAGGACCAGGTTTTGTTCTTCTCAATTTTCTCTATCTCCTCATTCATTGCATTAATCTGTTCCTCATTTTCTAATGCAACTTTCACATTTTTAGGTTCAAATTCACAAACTAAGCATGTACCTTCTCTTGTTTTTCTTTTGGTTTGCATTCTAGCTTGTCTGTCTCAAATAATCTATCTTAGGATGGTGTCTTCTAAAAAATCTAGCCAGTATTCTATCTCTTCTTTGTTGTTCATCCTGTTCAGCTTCGTTGGCTTGCTGGGTAGCTCCATTTTGTTCATCGGTTTCCTCTTCCTACTGTTGTGTGTTGTTTCCCTACTATTGTGTATTTTTTCCTTGTTGTTGTGTATTATTTCCTTGCTGACCGATTGTCACAGCTTGTTGTTTTGGTAGATACTCTGGGTATTCAATGTAAGTGAATCTACCATAGTCTTCCAGTTCCTTCATACTTTCTTCTGTGTTCTTGTCATCAAACTCATCAACACAAATGTTAGTACTCTCAATAATCTTATTTGTAACCTTATTCAAACATTTGTATGCTTTACTAGTAGTGGTATATCCTAGAAATATCCCTTCATCTCCTTTAGAATCAAATTTTCCATTTCTCTCATCTTTCAAAATAAAACATTTGCTTTCAAAAATTTTGAAATAACTTACAGTAGGTTTGTGTCCAAACCATAGCTCATAAGGTGTTTGGTTGGTGTCCTTCTTGAATTGTACTCGGTTAAGAACATATACAATTGTACTGATAGATTCCCTCCAATATGTCTGAGCAACATTTTTTTTGTATCATCGGTGTTCTGGCACAATCAATTATTGATCTATTCCTTCTTTCACCAATGCCATTTTGCTGAGGTGTCCTCAGTGCAGATACCTATCTCTTAATTCCATGCTCATTACAGAAATTCGTAAATTCTTTAGAGATAAATTCACCTCCTCTATTAGATCTTAAGTATTTTATTTATTTTCTAATTTCCTTCTCTACCTTACTTTTATACCACTTAAACATTTTAAAAGCTTCAGATTTCTCTTTCAAGAACATAACAGTCATCAGTCTAGTATAGTCATCAACAAAAAGAATAAAGTATCTATCATCATAATAACTTTGAGTTCTCATAGGACCACATGGGTCAGTATGAACCAACTCAAGTATCTTCTTTCTTGAGTAGTCTTTACTTTTGAAACTAGACTTAGTCATCTTACCTTTCTGACATTCATGGCACATGGCATGATCAGGTTTTGACAGGTTAGGCAATCCTCTAACTCTTCTCTTTTTACTAATCTTGATCATGTTATCAAAATTCACATGACATAATATTTTGTGCCACAACCATGCATCTTCATCTTTTATTAACAAATAAGAAGACTGATCTATATCAAGATAAAATAGGCTACCTCTGGATTGTGTACCAGTTTTGACAAGTCTTCCTCCATCATCATAGATTTTCACCTTTTTTCTCTCAAAAGAAAGTCAGCGGCCTGAATTGTTCAGCTGAGCCACACTTAACAAATTGTAATTCAATCCATCTACCCAGTATGCATTTTCACATTTAATTCTATCATTGATCATCAATGTACCTTTACCTCTTACCATACAATGTGCATCATTTCCCATTCTCACAGATCCTCCATTGTATTCAACAAGTTGGTCAAAATTTTCTGCATCACCAGTCATATGATGTTTGCAGACACTATCTATGATCCATGTATCATTTCTATCGACTCTAGAGATTAATGATGTCTCTTCATGTTTTTCTTCTTCCTCTTAATCATCTTTCATAGAAAAAAATACTACTTCTAGATCATCATCAGTGTCAAATTCAGATTCAATATCTTCGGCAATGTAACATACCTTTTTCCCTTTGTCATAACTATCTCAGTTATCTCTTTTGTTGTATTAGTAGCCTCTGTTGACTCTTCTCCCATAGCTTCCTTCCAATCAGTCTTTTGATCTATCATCATCTTTCTTCATTGGATATCTAGCAGCAATGTGGCTAACCTCTTTACAATTAAAACAAGCCAAAGGTAGCTTACCTCTATATCTTCCTTTTCCTTTGGGAAATATTCTAGCCATAAGAGCTTCAAGCTCATCAAGTTCATCATCGGTGTCATTATCACTATCATCATTATTATTTTTTCTGCTAGACTTACTAATCTTCAAAAAAGACATGAAAGCTAATTCAACAGGAGCAACAATATTGTTGTCAAAGTTGTTTAATTCAAAGGTTGTAATCTTACCGATCAATGTGTCAAGGGTAAGATTGGATATGGCCCTTGTTTCATTAATTGCAGAGATCCTGATTGCATAAACTAGTAAAAAAGTTCTGAGAATCTTACTTATAATCGTTTCATCATCAATGACTCCATCAGATGCTCTAATAGCATGTATTACCTCTTTTATTCTATTTGAATATTGCATAATGTTCTCACCTTCTTTGATTCTCATATCATCAAAATGACCTCTTAGACTTTCTGCTCTGGCTCTCTTAACATTCAAATCTCCAGTGTATATCAAATTTAGCTTGTCCCACATCTATTTGGTAGTAGTGCATCCCTTAATGTCTTCCAATTCAGCGTCAGTACAAGTAGAAACAAGTTCCATCATAGTGATATTGTGTTCATGCTTGTCTTTCAATTGATCAAGAGTTAAGGGACCAGTGGGAAGAACTATGTAGCCATTCTTCATCAAGTCTACAGCTGAGTTTCCAATTCCAAATATGTGCAACAACATTCGGCTTTTCCATACTATGAAATTCTCTTTTTTTAGTTTCAGTACTTCCCTCTTATACATCTTGAGACCTTTGCACTGAAGTCCTTAACACTCTGTTCTAAGCAACTGAAGCTCTGATACCAATTGTTAGAATAACTAAGAGGGGGGGAGTGAATCAGTTATCTAGTATCCCAATTCAAAATGTATAATCCAAAACAATATCTTCAATTCCTTTTGCTTGGTAAACATAAATACTATCACTATCTATGCTTTTACCGATTGGGAATTCTAAACTTATAACTGTTACTAATCAAGTCTAACATGTAATATGCAAAAAAAAATATTGTAATCAACACATAAAACAAGAGATTTAACATGGAAACTCTGTAAAGGGAAAAACCACTCGGGATTGGCAACCCAAACTTGTTCACTCTTCTAAAGTGAGGTCGGTGAAGACCCAACCCTGTTAAAGGTTACAAACACACTATCACGTGTGACCTTGTTAGAGGATTTTAGACTAGAATTTATCATCCAACCAGCATTCACTATGGGGTTGACAGGATAACAATGTTCACACTAATGAATGATACATCATAAGACTTTCTAAGTCCACTTGGTTAAGAGATTTGACTGTGTACAATGGTTAAATGTCTAACAGTAGTTGATCTACCTTATTACAACTTCAATTGTAGATTACAGATCAACATTATGCTCATACTAATCCTTCTGATCATTATTTCACTTCAGATTCAATACTATGTTAACTTACTATCCATCGGTAATAGCTCTTTGTAGCTTGGTAACTGTACTACAGCTTGGTTCTTACTTAACCAGTATGATTAGATTGCATGAAAACTTCTTCATGTGAAATTTCTGTAGCATCTACTTCTCTTGGTAGGCATTTCATAATGAAACCCTAGTCTCTTATATAGATGAGTAAATCCATTTTCTTTCTATCCATCATATTTTTCCACTTAATCACATTCATTGATTTTTTCCGCTTTAAGCTTCCTCGGCTGATGTGTCAATAACTCATTTTAATCTACTCTGTCAGATCCTTTTGATTTATGTTAGCCATCAATCTTCATAACAAACTTTATCTGTTACCTCAGAATCATATACTTGCCACCTCATCAATCTTATCGGCTAAAATGATCATTTAAATTCTATTCTTTTTGGTTAACAAAGAAATGCCTCAGTGAACACAAGCTCAGTTAACACTATGCTCGGTATACACTACACTCCGTCAGTGTATACTGAAATGTTTTAGAGTACCAACAATACTACTTTGTATCTTTTATCTCTATTCTTCATTATAGATGAATACAACATAATTAAGTCAATTCCATCAAGTCATAGACTCATCAACAAGTTACTCAGTGTATTCTTTATCCTCATCTAACATGTACATCTTCTTCATGTAGATTTCTCTATTCTTCATCTCATCCACCTTTCTTCAGATGTGTCAGTATAGTAACTTCATGTAGATTTCTCTGTTCTTCATCTCATCCACCTTTCTTCAGATGTATCCATATAGTAATTTATAAGATAAGTACTGTCAAGCTAGTTGACATCAATGAAAACATAAAACTAATTTAATCATCTTGCATTATCTAAACATCAACTTCTTAGTAATCTTGAATTACTGATTCTTGATTCAGGTTCCAAATCAGTTGTAGTTCATCTCCACAATCATGTCAATCTCGAAAGAAAGATCAAGTGGATAATGAAGATGAGGATCAACATTCTCCCTCAAAACAACTAAAGAAAGATCATCTTCAACAAAGAGAAGATGAATGTCATTAATGAAGTCTCCCAAATATTAAATGTAGGACTCCACAAACAAACCTACAATGTCTATCAAGTAGTCATCCCATGGAACCAAGTCTGGAAGACAATGAAGATCCTATTGCACTGAAGCACCTAAACCCATGGCTGTGTGAATGTAAGCATCATCAGGAGAAAGAGTAGAAGTAGTCTCAATAGGAGGAGAAGGACTTGTAACTGGAAGTTTTGGACCTTTTAGAAGTGGAGGAATATGTGGATCTCCATACATTTCCCAAAGAAAAGTCCAAAGATCAAGAATATTTTTTGTCTTATCATTATAGTCATCAAGGGAATCCATAACATCCATATCCATATTCCAATAGATAACCTTAATAACTTCTAAGTAAGAGTCCCAATCGAAAGAAAAATTTTTGGGTCTCAACTCATACAAATAGGGAAATAGGTTATGCTGACTAAGATGAGAAAGAACCAATTCACTCCATTTCTTATAGTTTCCTCTTGTCAACTTAATTAAACCATCCATGATGTACTTCTCACATGAAACAATGCGATCAAAAAATCAATACACCCCCCCAAAATGCAATGAACTCAAGAACCCCCCCAAAATAGATGATTTTGGCACTTTATATATAGTGCGTGTACAATTGCCACTTGGAAAAATGAGTCAAACTAGACCTTTGATTTTGATGTTTACAACTGAAAATATGAAGCTATGGTAGACTCATAAAATTAAGACACAAGACCACTCAAGGATCCAACAAATTACAAGTGCCAAAAATAGGCCAAAATAGACCAAATTTTGAAAGTACTATGTCCACTTAGAATTTATCCAAACTGATACCAGATCTGGAAAGTAGGCACAAAATCATGAACTTTAAAAAAAAATTAGCACCTGAAAATGTGTCCATATGAGATCGAACAAAGCCTCTAAAGTTGTAAAAATTAGGATTTGAGATTTTCAAAAAATATCAAAAATACAGATTAGGAATCACCTGCACCATTGTGTAGATCATGAAATTCTACCCCAAAACAAAAAAAAAATTTCTTGAAAAAAGGAGTCTGGATGATTGAGATATCGCCGATTGAAAATTGCCTCTGAAATTATTTTTTTCTGAATCGCCGCTGCCGAACCTTGAAAATTAAAATAGCTCTAGATTTGGCTTTAGATATCAAATTTGGATGAAACAAAACTCTATTTAGGTGTTTTTTGACCTCCTCAATGTGATGCCAACCTTTGATATGCACCATCAAGCTCCAATTTTGACCTGCAATAAAATTCTCTCCAAATAGGCTATATAATGAAACTTCTATGGCTCTAATACCATGTAAGAATTTGCCTAAGGAAAAGAATAAAAGCCAAGATCTAGAAGCTCAAGAGATAACACAATAGAGATAGGAAAAATGATCAAATAATTGATTATAGCCAATTGAATTTATTGATTAAAAAGTAGGAGTGCCTAAATATATAGACAATTCAATGAGAATACATGATAATGAGATGATAAGATATCACCCACATAAGGTGGAATCACATGTCCACCAAAGATGGATCATCCTCCATTGTACATTAAGGTATGTGCAACATGTGCAACAATGAGAGGATGATAATGTGATAAGAGCACTAAAGGTAGATCTCATAGACAAAGAGGTGTGTGAAGACAACTATCACACCTAAAGTGGAAATTCTCCTAACCATGTGCTAAAATGTAATGCAAACTCCTGGGTGTCTGAAAGAAAACTAATATACAAATACATTATCATACGTAAACTTAAGAAAAGTGTAATTAGTGAATATTTAATATGACAATATAATCATACTTAAAAACACCTGATTATTAACCATGACCTAAAGAACAGTACAAAAAATTAGTAACCATGATTCAGATTAAAAGAAAAACTATAGTTAGTTAAGCAATACCTCCTTAAGGTTTAGGCTTCGTTATTTCTATCATTGAAATTTGTTAATTTAAAGCTTATTTGATTTTTCTCTATTAGAAGTTTATGTTCAACATATTACAAATATATATTTAGTTTATGGGATAAAACCAACATAACCAGAAAAAGATTATTGCAAATGTACAAGTTCTTACAAACAAAAGATTTTAATTTATATCATGGAAAGTAAATAAGGTTCAAATACTAGAAATAGAACCTTGCATTTGTTGAACACAAGTAAATTATTACTGTCCAACCAGTCACAAGAAAGATAAACAACTACAATTTGAATGTGGTGGAATTTTTTTTCCAATTTTTATGGCTTGTAGATTAGTCAATTTGTTCTGATCAACTACATAACTAAATCTTATTTCAACATTTTCATTTTTGAAAAAATTGTTGTTTGAAAAATACTAGTGCAAAAAACAAACATTGATCAAATCAAATACACCTTTGTACCAAAATGTGCAGTTTGAATCAACCAATAAACAATAACTACATAACTGGATAATAAAACTTGGTTTCTTTGATAAACAAGGTATTTGTCCACCAAAATAGACTATATTTGATTTCACGCTTACACGGATTCAAAATATTACTCATTGCTCGATATAAACTGCACATTTTCGTACAAGAATGTTTCTCATTTAACCAAACTTAGTTTTTTTTCCCTGATATCTTTCAAATAAATATTTTTTCCAATAAATGATCCTCGAAATAAAAATTATCTATGTATTTGATCATCACAAAATCACTTACTTGGAAGCCATAGAAATTAATACATATTACTCAACCATGCCCAAATTCCACTTCCCATTGTTGCCCATTTTGACCAAGTCTCACACCATATGTTCATGTTGCTCTGTTATAAATAGTGAAACAAATGAGATATTCCCTTCATTCATGGTTGTCCCAAGATCCCAATGAATACATGTTTTCTTTGCAGATTAACAACAACCGTCCGATAAAAAGCAAAATGTTAGCCTTTTCCAGAAAATTAACTTACAACAGTCAGCACAATGAAAGTAAATCCTTGACAAATCTAAAAAAGATTTTATTATTTAATACTCTTCCAAATTGTATACAAAATAAAATATTTGTATTCAATATAAGCCCTGATTAAATAACCCAGCATGAAAAAACCCTAAGTTCCTTTCCTTTTCAAAGAAAACCCTAGGTAGCTCTTTTAAAATCTATTTGAATGTTACTTTTTAGAAAATTACTTAACTTCCTAAAAAGACACATGTTTTAATTAATCATCAACCAGATTCATATTCCTAATATTTCTATACCTAGGTCCAGCCTCTTTTTTTATTCCTAACTCTAAAAGCCCCACAGATTTTATTATTTTCTAAGATTATCATTGAGTTATGAATCTAATAGTAGATCCAACGGTTGTCGCAATACCGCAATGCATCTTTAACTCCTTTGCAATCATGCCAGTGTCATTGATTTTTTATACAATTCAACATGCCTATTAGGTAGGTCCTGGTTATTCTTTTAAAATCATGAGCTTTCACTAAACAAAATTTGACAGTGTGTAATTGGGTAAACCCAATTTCTAAAGGAACTACAGAACTAATAGTTTGCAGAGGATCGAACATGTCTTGCATGTTCGCAAAGAAGCTTTTACATTTTTGCATTCATGCGACAACTGCCGATTTTGGACAGTTAGAAATTTCATTCAGAGATAACTAGAAAAGAGTACATTCTCCCATTAAATGGTTTTTTTGGGTACATAGAATATAGTATTATTTTATTTTAATTTTTTATCTATTAGTTTTTTCAACCATAAATATCATATTGATAAATGATCATTAGTATTATTTAAATAATCTATTAATATATGATTATTTATATTAAATATAAAATAGCTATATTTAAAATTATTTAAATTAAATAATAGGGTATGTGCAAGATCATGAGGGGCCAAACTATGCCCTTAAGTGGCAATGAAAAATCAGCAAATCAGGGTTAGTCAACTTGATGTGAAAATTTCAACTAGCTATGAACCTAATATATAAAAGTTGTAACAATAGAATCTATAGAAATTGAATTTAGTTTCTAAACTACTAGGCCTTTTTTGAGAAAAAGTTAGTATGATTGGTCAAAAGTATAGATTTCAATGCAACAGTACAAATTTTTTTTTAAAAAAAGAAGAAGTAGGTGTATGTCTAACAACCTTAATCATAATCAAATGATAATATTTTATTATAAGATTTTATATATAAGTAGTAGACTCATGCCCGGATGTGACAAATATTTTTTTGTAATTTTATTCCAAAAAAAAATTAATTATGAATTTTTTGCTACAACATTTTCAAAATAAAAAAACTCCCGTGTCTAACCACCTTAACTCATTCAAAACTTTACAAAATTCAATTTTTATTTTTTTTCCTTATAGTAGGTGAAGCATAGAATGTGACGCATTTTTCAGATTTCAAAAATGTTATATCGTTTGAAAGTTATAGTCATTTTTCAATCAGTATATAAATCAGCACTTTAGAGGTAGCTCAATTAGAAAATAACTAATAATTACTTACTGAATTCAAAATTTGACAACAATTATATCGATAGAAAGCTGATAATCTACTTCAGATACCCTTTTCATTTTATCAAATTTAGGTTAAAAAAAAGTCGTCAGCTACATTGTCAAAGTTTTGAACTGACATCTCCACTTTTTGGCCCCTCATGTTCTTGCACATACCCAATAATATCATAATATTATATTACATTATTATTATTATTATTATTATTATTCTTAGTATCTTATTTATTGGAAAAAATCCATATAATTTTTTTTAAAAAAGCACTGCAAATATATTATCCAAGTGCCATTTATTGTTCACTTAGAAGTATTATTTCTATGTGAACGTCTTCAACAAATAATAATTAATTATCTAAGTGCTTATCCTCCTACAAATAATAATATATTATTTTTGTATTTTTATCTATATGTACATAATTTAGATATGTATAGTAGATATTATTATAAATATGTATAATCTTATATTATCTTAATATTTTTTTATCTTATATATAAAATAATAGATTTTATAGATTTTACCATATTGTATTATACAATATATAATAATATTTAGCTAATAATTATCTATAATGTTTACTATATTTATTATAATAATAATATAAAATTAAACAATAATTTAACATTTTAATAATAATTCAATAAAATACACTATATTCTTGAAGTCAAATATGGGGACAAATTAAACAACCTTTACATATCACATAAATTCTTACAACTTCTACATATTAAGTTACGATCATAATTACAAAAAAAAAATATTAGGGTTATATTAAGTTGTTAACTATCTTGAATACAAATTTTTTTTGTCTTCCTATACATAACTATTATCCATATTCTATACATAGTCCCCCTTTGATATTAATGAAAAAGGTGTGTCAAAACTGAATCTCTTTAGGTACTAATAATTTGGCAGAATCTCTTGCTCTGCTATATGGTCTTTTTGCTACTAAGAAGCTAAACATCATATCCCTTCATGTTGAAGGTGATTCTTCAGTTATTATTAATGTATGTGTTCAAAGAGCTTCTTTTTCAAGGCACATCCACTATGTTTTGTCCTAGATCTGGTCCCTTCTAGACTCTTTCCCAGATTGTTTTTTAACTCACACATATAGAGAGGGAAATTTTTTAGTAGATTTGTTAGCTAATTTAGGTTCTAATGATTCTAACATCCTCTACCCTTCTTCCATTGTAACCCCAACCTCCCACCCTTCCATTTTTAATTTAATTCACATTGATTCCCCTTACTTTTGGTTGATTTTCTTATTTTAATGTTCAAATCCTATATGTCAAATGTGATTTTTGGTTTATGATTATGTGAGATTTGCATTTATTCTCTGATGCATGCCATATCAATCCAGGACTATTCTTTGAGGTCTCTTCCTATTTTTGATATTATGTGTAATTAAAGCTATGTCTATAATTTAATACCTTTCGCATGTGTAATATTTCCTCTCACCTTTCATGCTCTATTTATTACTAGATCAGGTGACGCAAGCCTTCCTTTCATGATGTGGCTCGCATGAGTTAGACTTTACAACATTTCTATGGATCTTGTTGATTATTGATTTCTTATCTATGAAAATTAATAGCTGGTACTTGTTTCATTCATGTCTTCGTATGGGGAAGTGCATTTCATGATGGTTTTGTGAGGTTATCATCGGTCTTGGCTCCATCTTTGTCATTATAATCCTTTTCTTGTAGAATAGCCTTGTTTCCTTTTCTTTTTCTCTCATGGCATTGCATAGATATGTTGATGAATTTAGACCATTCAATCTTCATGTCCGTCTCTCAAGTTCTAATTTGGAAGTTTCGTTCAAAGGTAATATCACTGATGAAGCCCTTCCTTCCATGTTTATTATTCAGTGTTCAAAATGTGCTCTGGGTATTCGGAGAATGATTGGGGATTCAGTTTTATCTTCGTATTTTAAAAGGATTATTTTTCCTTCTCAAGTTGTTTTAGTATTTTTCTCTAACATCTTGGATTTATCTCAATCTTGGACTTTTTTGGTATTCATTGAAAATTGGTCTATTCTTCCATATTTCCTTCAAGAAAATAGTCTTCTTTTAGTAGTTCAAAAGTATAACTTCTAGTTAGAAGATGCTCATATCAGAGGTGTATTCCAACGTCACCTTCTTTCTAATTCAGACAAGTATATTATGCCGCTTGCTGCTATTAAAGATTGCATCACCTCTTCTACTATTATGCCTCTTGATCATCTTCTTTACAGTACTCCTTTTGATGCGGGTCATAGAGGAAAGGCGTTTGCAAAAATGTATGCTCTGCTTTCTTTATTGTCACATACTCATGCTTCAAATTTGGGTTTGGCTTTTCCTATGATGGATGATATTTTACTTGGCAGTAATTCGGGTTCATTACCAATCCATGTTATTTCTTCAATTCCATCATCAATTGGATCATGTTCCTCCCCTACTTGTGTCCCAGATTCACCTCCACCTACTCGTGCCTTGGTGTCACCTCATGTATCTTTGGTTTTAGGGGATCCACTTGTCTCTCAAGCTGGCTGTCTTTGGAGCTCTTTGTTCTTGTCTCCACCCTCACATTTTGGTTCTGGGGGTTATGCTTCATGATGTTTATAAGATTCTTTGTTTTATAAATTCTTTTTGTCTCTACCAAAATCTTTTTCTACAGGTTTCATTCGTGCATCTTTTAGCTGGCTTATATTGACCATGGGATGTTAGGTGATCTCACATATCCTTGCCCTCCACCAGCATTTTCTACTATGCCACATTTTTGTTTTCATAGGGGCCTTCATTACTATGCTCACTGAAGCGGCTTCTCTAACAAGATTATAAAGAACGCACAATGACAGTTGTCCCCTTTCTTCTTTCGACTTTACCAACTCTTCACTTGGTTTCAAATCTTCTTTTATAGGGGTCCACTATTATGAAAATGTATTTAGGCACTTATTCTGTGCTTTACTGTAAAGAGGTTTTTAGGGGATTGGAATTGTAATTCGACCTTCATATTGGTCGGGGTTTTTTGGGTAGTCCTACAAATTATTATTATTCGGAACATATTGTAATGAAGAATCATTCTGCCATTTTGTACATGGGATCTTTTTTGTACTTATAAGCAGGTCATTTTTTTACCTTGGAGCTTTGGGTAGTTTAGGAGTATTTTTGAGAATCTAAAGCTCACTTTGTAAATATATGGGCAACTAACAGAGTTTTCTTTACTGGTTCTTTCTCCGGGAGCCCTTTCAACCAGTTATTATTAATATAAATATAAAATTCTATCGAAAAAATAAAATAAAAAAATAATTAAATATATATCACCTTTAATATTAATGAAAATATATTTCATATTTTAATATAATAATCATCACTATATAGTAATATTCTTTAAATTATATTAAATATTTATTTGATATATAATGTAAAATATTATTATTATTTTTCATATATCATAAATCATTATATAAATATTAGAATAATTAAAAATTTTAAAAATAAATTAAAATTATATAATAAATTTACCAACTACTTAATATTATTTACTATTTTATACTTGGTGAAGATTTTACAAATGAGGATGCAAGCAGAGTGGGATTAACCATGGAGGAAACTCTGTAGTTTAGTGCGCTTGAGATGGCATAGTACTAGGATGGGTGACCTCCTAGGAAGTCTCGGTGCTTCACCTCTGTGAGCATCACCTAGATCCAATGAGTGCTAAGTGTTCCATTTATTCTCATGAGAGATGGGTTCATGTGAACCACTACTCATGAATCATGGGTCAATTAGTTTGACTCAAAACTACACAATTGAATCCTGATAGCAATATCACAATTTGACTTGTTGTGGAAAATATCTCCTACTTATCACTATCACTAACATTAAATTATAAAAAAGATATTATTATTAATTATCAATTAATGTTTTATAATAAAAATTAAATAAAATCTTAATTTGAAAATTAGATATTGTAAGTATTAAGTAATGATGACAACTACAAATTAATATCATTATTGCTATCACAATTATAAATTTAAATAATAATTAGGTTAACTAATTACATTTTTTCTTGTAAAAGGTGATGACTGCAAATGTAGCTGAACTGATAGAACACAAGAGATGAGTACAGTATGTATCACTTTTCTAAAAAACTGACAATGATATTTTCAGAATAAGTAGTTCCTGGCATATAAATTCAATGCATGAAAAGCTTGTATTGAATACCAATATTTTAGTTTGTATAGGATTTCAAAGACTATTGATTAACAAAATCTTTCTTATATTTTTCACGCATGTGCATTCAATGTTTTGATTGTTGTAAGACAATTTTATATATAATATCAATGTCATCTGATACACCATCTATCATTCTTAATTTATGTGCTATATCTTAAGATTTCCCAAGTTAGTTATATGGAACTTTGAAATACTTAAAAAAGTATCTTTTCGGTTTTGAACATGTCATTGGTGATATGCTTGACATATAAGATAAATTTATAAAAAATTCATCTTAGCATTAAAGGCTTCATCAAGAATAACAATCAAGCTATCACTACATATCATTTATTTAACCCATTAATGATTTATTTAAGCTCATCTTACTACATAGATAATTATTGTAAACCTATCTCTGTAGAAATTCATCACATCACTTTAATGACATTCCTCAAAATATCATCTATTGTAATTAATGTTATCAGTGCAAAGCACTCTACAACACTGCATTGTTCTTTTATAAATTGCCAAATAATACTAATATTTCAAATACATATACAGAAACAATTGATAAAACATCAAAACAACATACAATAATAGGAAACTTGAAGAGGAGCCAAGAATAGAATAGACGACAAAGGGAAGTCACAGCAATATCGGGTATTTAAACTAACTTATGCTATTTATCATTCTTAATCTTGTTCCTTTTTGGCACATTTTTTTATTTCAATACCTAAAACTATCTAACAAAGTTCATTTAGAAAAAAAATTTGAATAATAGAGATAAGTACCAATATGTACAAATTCATAATTTGAAGAAAATGTCTTGCAACCTAAAAAAATATCTTGATTTGATAAATATTTGAATCTTACAATCTAGTTAATTGACTGAATAGTAAAACTATTGGATAAATTATCTTCGAAATTCTCAAAATGGTAAAAGTAGGTTTCTAAATCCAATGCTCTACCTTTACCAATATTCTTACTTGTTTTAGGATATATAAAATAAACAAGTCTTTGTCTAAAAAGCAAGTATAAAAATTAGTTTTTTTTCATTTTAAATTAGTGATTACTTATACAAAATTTGGTTCTTTGTAAGGCATCACAAAATGACGAAGAATCATATGCATTTCATCTCCTTACTAATAATTTATGAACTACATTATAGAAATGTTGCGACAAAGAATAGTTGTCAGTCATGACTTTTTTCAACACATGGACATTCACATAATACATGAAGTAGATAGAATTTCAAGATTGCTAGTGCAAAGGTTTCTACAACAAAAATGACTAATAACATCTTGTCCCATATTGTAAAGAAATTTTGGCCCCTTTTACAGAGATCCATATATTCTAGAATTGGAGTCTCGTGACACGTGCAATCTAGCACAAGTTCATCATGTCCCAAGTGAAACATGGTTTCAACCAGCATCAATAGCATCTGAGATTGAATACTCTACTTTGATAAATGGAACAGGTCAATTATGGATAGAGAATTTTCTTTGAACTCCACAAAATGATACAACTTTACATAATCTTTTCTATCATGGTCAAATTTATCACTTGCATTTTGCATCAAGGTCAGACACATTATGGAACAAATAGGTCATAAAAAGATGGGGACCTTAGGGTTGTTACTTATATATACCTATACATGAACGTATAAAAAATATTGTAAGGGAAAAAATACCTACATGGACCCAAACCACTTATAAACTCTACCCAAGTATTAATGTTCATACATAGAACTAGAGTATACTATGTCAAACATCCAAACATCTTTACTGGTTCGATGATTTGAATCCCATGAACGATCAACCCATGGGTTATGATGATATAGTTTAAGACTGTAAGTTTTGTCATTTTGTAAAATAGTATATCTCTACTACTTATGTATAAGGAGATGGAAGTCTACCTCCAAGAACAAATCCACCATATTAGAATAGAACTGCAATGGTTAAGATTTCAATTTTCTATACAAAATCAATAACTTTTTACAAATAGATAATCTTTATATCTTTCAATGATTAGTTATACAGATATGTATGCCATCATTTGTTATGCTTAAATATAAATGATAGATTTTCTATTTTTTATATAGGTAAGGCATGTAATTTAATGCTTATTCCAATTAGATATTATGGGTTCATAATGCTATATACATAATTTCATACTCATTTTGTAGCCTATTTTGTAGTTATTTAAATCTTATTTTAGTTTTCTTTTATACAATTCAATATTTCATGTTTGATGTTTCATACTTGAAGTTTTAACTTAAATTTTTTTTGAGAAACTTGGTGACTACAATGACTCTCTTAATCGCCAAAACAAAGTTGACTTCTCTTAGTTTAAAGAAAAATGTACTTTTTGTTGAAATTCGCCCACAATAACCTATATCATTGTCTCTGATATATTTATCATTTACTGAATTCATTCTGACTCTCTCAACTAACATTACATCCTAATCTATCTATTTTTACCATTGCTACATAAGTTTGTCTTTTACACCTTTATCAAGAATCAACAATGGTTGTCCTAAATGTGCCACACTACAACTGTGATGAAGGAGCTTGCATTTTGAAAACCTCAAACACTAAGAAAAACCCTCAAAGAAAATTTTGGAGTTGTCCAGTTAGCAAGAAGGTTAGTGTTGGACATGAAGTCTATGTTTAAAAAAATGTACAGACTATACATTATAGTATGTACTAATGTAAATTTGATATTGCAGGGCAACAATGGTTGTGGTTACTTTAGGCGGGTAGATGATGCCTCAAATGCATGTCACACCATTGGCACCAATTGTCAATGAAACTCATCAGTGTAGCTTGCACTCTCAAAGCCGTTATGATTGAAATTGTGTTAATGGAAAACACTGAAATAAATTATTTATGAACATTGCACATTGTATTAATTACATTTATTTCTATTTTATTTCTGTTTGTTTGCTGGAACCATATAAAAATATAAACTTCCAATGTATCACAATTTATTTGAAACAAAATGTGGACATGTAACTAGTTTAAAATTGAGTAAAATTTAACTACTAAATTGTTCAAACATTTGTCATGTCAATATTTATATATGTGAAACTTCTTTCTAACGTTGTTATGCAAAATATTAAGTTTCTACTTGAATAACAAAAAATTCAATAATAAAAAATGCAAAATTGATTAGAATTTTAAAATTAAAATTTGTAAGAAAATAATTGTATATTATAATCTTCATTATAATAAATTAATAATACATACTTTGATTTCAAAGATAAAAGCCTTTTGGCATGCATAACCAATGTTACTTAAACAAGAACACTAGATTCAAACAATTTCTATTTCACTGCGTATGTACAAACATGTTATGGGCTTGATAATATTCTTTTCAACTAGACTTTTACTTCTTATATGTCTTGGATGTTTTTTTATGATAATAAAGTTCAGAAACACCAAAGGTCATCCACAACTGTTTAAACCTTTCTAATAAATTCAGTGACAAATTTTATTGCACCTATATATCTAATCATTTTTAAAAAAATTAAAAATTTATATGAAATGTAAAAATGATAAAAGAACCATATAAAATGCTCTTCGGTTAAATAGTCATAATGATCAAAACCTTAGTTGAAGATAACAGACATACTATAAAGGAAAGATAATTAGCTCATTGTAAACTACATGTATGGCGTCATTCATAAATCATGTAATAAAGATTACAATTTTTCTCTCTGATTATCCCCATTATGTCCCTCTAAAAATTAACACAACATACCTGACGATCATAACTTACCTGCCATTACTGACAATCATAACATACCTACCATTACTTTTGTCCAAAGACAACTCTATAATTCATAATTGGACTGATACAACTTCACTATTTTTCTCTCAGATTATGTGCATTAAGTCACTAAAAAATTTCAAACCATTATACAACAAAATGTCCATTAACATTGAAAAATAACCAAATAGTTTATCTAACTTCATATTCTATATTCATATTAGACCTTGCAATATCAAATCCACAATATAACAAACAAACTACAAACTCATTGAAATATGACGATATAAATAAACAAGTTTGTAACATCGTGTTCAGCCAAATTATATGATAACAATTTACACAAACCAAAAGCCTTAAATTTAAAAAATATCCAATTAAAACCAGTTTACATATAATTCCATCAATACTATACTGAGTACCAAGATTACTAAACAAATTTCATAGAAAACAAGCCCTAAAATACTGTATTTCAGCTTCATAAATTATCAACAATTCATCAAACATAAAATTCTGCAAACCAATAGAGAAATCATTTACATGAATATACAAGTTTCTAACATCATCATGACCCAAACTGTATGATAACAATTTACAAAAACTAGATGTTCTAAATCTAAAAAATATTCAATGAAAACTAGTTTTTGTATAATTCCATCAATACACAGAGTACCAAGTTTACCAAACAAATCTCACAGAAAAGAAGACCTAAAATACTATATTTCGGCTTCCTAAATCATCAAATATTCATTTAACTCAAAAATTTTCAAACCAAAAGAGAAATCATTTACATGAATAGACACGTTATATGCATAAATAAGTATGTAAAGGGGTTTTAAATAAGACATTACAATTCAAAAATATATAATTAAAAAAAATTGGAAACCTTTGTAGAATAAGAATGTAAGAAGAAACAAATATGTTTTGTAGTAAACCTAAGAACAACAAAAAGTTAAAAACAATTAAGGCTCTTGGGCGATGGAAAGACCAAAAAATTTTGCACTCATCTAATCTTCTTTAATAGATAATTAACACCTTTGTCTACATATTTTATTGATAACATGATTGAGTTATTACAAGATATGGTGACTGCCATTTCAGGGTAACCTACACCATTATTCATAAATAATTACCATCCCTATGCTCATGAGTCAAGTGTAAGATTTCCAGCTTAGATCTTCATTCTTCATCAACAATGTTTGGGTCATCTACTAGTGGCCTTTTCTTCTTGAACTTTGTTACTATTATATTGATCCATTGCTCTAATTATATCAACCATTTCTTGTACCTATGGTATGATAACATTTTCACTTTTTACAATTAAGTATTCATAATTCCTTTTAATTGTTTTTATTTTTTCAGAAATGCTTTGTGTGTCTTCATTTACATTCAGAGCTTCTTCACTGTCCATATCTTTTCAAGATTGCAATACCTTTTCATGTCTACTATATATTGTTTTCTGTTGTTCAAGCATCTGCAATTCTATAAACAAAATACCTTTTAGATCAATATATATTTTGTAATACTTGAATAGATGTAAAATGGATTCACCTCTATTCAAATGTAAAGGGGGAAATATGAGATCTATTCTCAAACCCAAATTCCCCAAGAAAGAGATCCGATTTGATCAACCTAGAGGTTAATACACAATGAAATCAATTTATGGTTAATATGGAAAAGAAAGTAAATCTAATATTTCCCTTTGTATGGATGGATATTATGCTTGGAATATAGAATAATTGAAATACAAGAACTAACCTCAAATTAGGGCAGATCTAGAAAATGTTAAATTCTGGTGTCTGTGTGTACTTTCTGGAAAATCTTAAACCCATCATCGATTGGAAATGCTGAGACAGAGAAAACCCAAAAATCTTTCCTCAAGATGGCTCAGCTCAGGTTTGACCCTCATAAAAGGTCAAATACCACATTCTTTATTTGAAGTCCGATTTGAATTTTGTTCATAGATCCTGGAAGATGGACGAAAAGGGTATCCAAATTCACTCTTAGATTTGAAACTCCACACCTTTACCTACAAGAAAATGGGGGGTTTTGTTGTATGGGGGGTTTGCCTTGGTCAAACCCTAGTTTAGGAATTAACCTTGAAATTGAATTGGAATATATTGTGCATAAACAAAGTAATTGAAAAAAATCACCTCACTTATGTTGAAGTCCTTGTAGAGGATTTGAATCCTCAAATCCACAAGTAGGAATGCTTCAATGAATGTAGGATGTCTCCAATCAATGGTATTTGATCTTCAACACCAATCTTGATTTGATCTTGCATATGAGAAGGCTTGAATGAATGGAGAATGATGGATCTTCAAGGGGGCTCCAAAGAGATTGAATCCTTCAATAGATAACAATGGAAATCCTTGATGGATTAATGCTTGAACACTTGAATGCTTGAAGACTTGCTTGCACTTGAGAGCTCTAGATGCTTGATTGCAAAACTTGATGATGAAAATGGGAGAGGAAGGCCTCCTTTTATAGTGATCTAGGGCACACTCCTCTAGATGGGCCACCTTGGAGAATTAAATCCCAATTAGCTCCTCACCTTTATAAAATATACCTAGATTAAATGCAATTAAAGGATTTACCATCCTGAAACCCGAAATGGCTAACCCGGAGGTGGGAAAATAAATTTCCTGAAAGCCCAGAAGTTGGAAATTAAGGATCTTGGAAATTTGGATAAAGGGGTCAATGTCAAGGTTGACCTTAACCTAGTCAAGGTCGACCTAAGACCTTGACCTAGTCAGGATCGACCTAAGACATGGACCTTTTTTCCAGGTTGACCCAGAACCAAGTCAGGAGGTCCCAGTGATGCCCAAAAACCTAGAATTGATGCCAGAACAGGACAAAATGTCAGGAATAGAAGTAAAATCCTATGATTACTAAGATGAAGGCTAGGAGGATCCATTTCTAAATCCTACCTAGAAAATAGAGCTATGGAAGAGGGAAATTTAGGAGAGTCTTCGGTATTCTAACCCTAATTTCACGTAGAATGAAGAAATCAAGTGCAGGGAAGAAGTGGAAAGTGGAGAGAAAAGCCAAATACATGCAAAGACCCAATCAAGGTGCTTAACATGACCCCAAACCACTTACTCAGAGGGATAAATGCTCTTATGATGGAAGTGCTTCCATTTTAAGATGATACATTAAGCCCCCACTTTAGCAAGAGTATGGACTCAATGCAAACTCTTGGTAAAGGAGATCAGAATAAAAAGATAATCTTATCATAATCCAAAGGACAAAGAGAACTATAAGCCCCTAGGGACTCAAGTCTTTGTTGACTCCTAGATCATAATAAGAGAGACATCTCTAGAGAGAGAAAGAAGGTGTGATTACCTTGCCCAATGAAGATTTATGTTCCATTGTGAACCACATAGGAAAATGGTGCAACTGGAAAGATGGAATTGAACCACCTAATGAATGTGGCTACTCACTAGTCAAGCCATCAAGGATTTATCCTTAGGAATATTCTATTCCATAAGAATAAAACCAAAAAAAAAAAAAGAGATCCAGTATTAAGGACACTTCTGACCTTAAGGGATCACAATATATGTGTATTTGAAACTGGAGGGATCAAGAGATCCTAAAATATAAATCCATGCTTTAAGGATTAGTTACTAATCCAAAAAGGGAAAATAAGTATCTTGAACAATATGTGCGTATTGAAAAGTGTGTATGTGCAATAGGTGAGTAGAGTGTATGCCCCCACATTAAAGTCATTGATGACACTTAAATAGGAGCAATGGCTTTAACAAAAACATAAATAGCTCCACTGATTATGTTTCCACATCGAGATGCCCCCAAACAAAGACAAATCAAGGGAAATATCATAGAAAAATATAGAGAACACGAAAGGGATCTACCTACCATGGGGTCAGTATGATCATAAGATAATATATATATGATATTATTGAAAATAAATTGACATCATTCCCCAAAGAAAGTAGAACTACAATCATAAAGGAGGAAAGATCGCATAAGATATATGAAGGAGAATCTTTTCAGACCATGACATGGAGACCAAAAAGAATTAGTGCTACCATATCTTGAATCCAAGCAGATTACACAAGGAAACATTTACGAACAATAGCATAGTTACAACATAACATTGAACAATGCATAGATGAATAGAGATACATATAGAGGAATTTGAACAACCATTTAGATTCCTTTATCACCTTGTACCAATTGAGTAACAAGGATTGTATAAAAGAATCTAAAAATATTTATAAATCACATTAGAGGAGAAGAATAGTACAGTAGACAAACACACAACAAAGCTAATCAAGCATGTCGCCTACTTTCCCCATCTCATTGTATATCATTTAGGGTAGGTGGGTAACTCGCAAGAGGGACTATATCCAATATAGTAGGAATGATAGCCAATTCCAAACAAGGATCCTCTTGAGAATCACTATGTTTGACACTAGGTGTAAGAGTCAATTGTGATGAAAGCATATTAGGTAAATCAATGTCAATGTCAATAGTCTCATATTCATCATTAACATTATCAACATCATCAAGAGTATCTTCTTCATCCAAATTAATCAAAATAGGATCTAAGATATGAATAGAATCATGCATGCGAACATCATTATTAGTAACAACATCTTCTAATACATTATGTATAGGTTTATCCAAAGAAATTAGAGATCTTTTAGCTTTAGCATGAGCATGATGCTTTTTACGATGTTCATTAGCAGATCAATTACATTTTGATTTATTTGAAATAGGTTGAGAACTAGGAGGAACAATCATAGGATCCTTCATAGGTTCTTTAGGAAGATTGATAGGATTATTAACCATAGGAGAAACAATCACATGATCTTTGATAGGTTCGGTAGGAGGAACTTGGTTAACAGAACTAGAAGCCATAGTTAAAGGAGGTATGGAAGGTGTAGGTAAAATACCATGATTAAGATCCATAGGAGGTATTCTTAATTGAATAATCTTATGATGTTTATAATCTTGATATGATCGAAAAATATTATCAAGGCGAGGAGGACATGAATTGGGTAGTGAAGGCCAAAAGAAATCTAGAGCAACACAATCTCTAGGCCTAGAAGGTTGATATAGACTATGATTAATCATTTTCACTTCATCATCATGAATGAACTTAAGACACGTATGGATAGGGGATGCAACAACATGCATGGAATTCAACCAAGGCAAACCTAGCTTAACTTGAAATTGATCAGAAGTAGGAACCACAATGGAGGTAGTGTTCACAATTTTTCCAAAAAGCTCAACTGGTAAAGTAATAGAACCAAATGATGGATAAAAAAAACCATTACAAGTTTGAATCCACACGTCCAATGTATCATAGAAGTCACATTGTAAACTTTTCATAAAATGATTTTCTTCAGTGATAACATTGACTAAGGAGGTAGGATCAACAAGACAACCATGAGTAAGTATCTGAGAAACCCTAGCAGCAATGTAAAGGGGACCATTAGGAGCCTTAATAATCTCAGAGTCATCAAAGGTAATCAAAATATCCTGAGGTCTTTTATTCTTAAATTGTTGTTGAGGTTTAGGTTTCAGTCGATGTTGAGTTTGAACTTGAGGTTGAATCTGAGTTTGAAGTTGAGGTTGAGGTTGAGGTGGAGATACAGACTGATCAACATGCTCCACTTGATTAACAACATGATTGAAATCATCCATCTTTGAATCATACACAATTTCCATAGTAGATGGTTGAGAAATAGTATTAGTATTATGCATAGGTAAATAATTCATATAGATTTGAAGGTTATGATTAGGAGGAGAGACAAATGAATTCCCACTACTATCCAGATTATCAATAGATAAAACCTTAGAATCAATGAGATCTGGAACCTTATGTTTTAAAGAATAACATTTCTTAGTATCATGACCATCCTGACGATGATATTGACAGAAAGCATTTTGATCAAAAGATTTAGAAGAAATCGTAGTAGGTAAAAGAGATCGAATAGGAGGTAAAGTAATCATATTAGCAGTTAACAACTTATTCATAATAGCATGTAAGATTTCATCAAGAGGAGTAAACGTATGATTTAATTGAAAAGTAGTGGATGTAGAAGTGGCATTATGAGATGCAATGACAACTTGATCAGAAACTGCATTCGCTTGTTTGTTTATCTTGACATAATTGTTTAATTTTTTAAACTTGTTTGGATTAGGAGCAGCATCACTCTTATCAACTAGAACAAGAGCCATTGGAGTGTTGCTCTCAAATCGACTCACTTGTAATTGATAATGATGAAGTGTTGCACAAATTTGTTGAAAAGAGGTAAATTCAGTAAGCAAAATCTTATCTCTAATATCCTTTTGCAAATTTGAAATAAACATACATTGAATAACTATATCAAGAATAGGATAGGAAATCTGAGCATGCAAATTCTTAAATCTACCAATAAATTCAGTCAACTTTTCTTTATCACTTTGTTTACAATGCATTAAATCAATCAAAGATACTTGTGGGCCAATATTGTTTTGAAATTGTTGAATAAAGGCATTAGCAAGTTATGGAAATGAGTCAATTGAATAAGGAGGCAAGGAAAAATATGATGTAAGGCCTTGTCATGAAAGGTTCTAGCAAACAGTTTGGCTAAAATCCTGTGGTCATGATCATAATCACTACAAAAGATTTGGAATGTTTTAACATGATGAATAGGATCTCCTTTTCCATTATAATTCTCAATATGAGGCATCTCACCTTGCTGAGGAACAGGAGTATGAATAATATCTTGGGACAAGGGACTTCGCATGTCACATGTAGGAATACTAAACTTGCTTTGAGTTAAAGAAGAAAGTTGTTGTTGTAAGGATGATATAGTTTGAGCCAAACTGATGATTATTGAATCATTAGAGGAAATAGGAGGAGTAGAAACATTAGACACACTAGGTAAAGTTTAAGAAACTGCAGGAATAGAAGACACAACTAGAGGAACACTAGGAACTACAGTTGGAAGCAGAGTGGAATAAGTGAAAGGAACATTATGATATGAAGGTTGTGAAGTAGGAAGGGACACATGAGGAACACTCATAGGAACAGAGGGAACTGTCACAGTCACCAAAGGAGTATAGATAGGAATACTAGGTAAGGGATTAGAAGAAGGTTCAACACTAGTGATAGGAGGAGTGAAACCTAAATCTTGAGCCTCTTGAGCTAAAGGTTTAACATTGGAATGCACAAGATGAGTAATACCATGCAAGAGGTTAACACCTTGATCACTATCATGAAGAACTTTCTTAAGATCCTCTATAGCTTGAATGGAAACTTGACTATGGTTTTCTTGAAGAATCCAATTACCCATTTTATCAAGTTCAGTGGAAAGTTTTTGGACTTGTTCAGGAGGAACCCTTAAAGTGTCATCCTCATCATGAGATGAGTGAAGATTTTTTCTCCATAGTAGGATTAGAATCATGAGGAATCAAGTTATCATTGGGGATCCTAAGGAAAGGAGTAGATTCAGGCTCAAAGGCACCCATGAGTCTACGACTTCTTCTAACCAGAATGTTCTAAGTAGGACTAGTGGTAGTAAAGCTCATAAACCAATAAAATGAAAATGAACTAAACTAAGAACACATAAAGCATGAAGATGAAATCTAATTAGCATGCAAGATAATTCACAAAGGACAAATCTAATACTAACAAGATAAAAGGAACACACAAGATAAGACAAAGGGAAATCTAACACCAAAAAGAAAGAGAGTAAGCTAGTCGGGTTCACCAAAATGAATAGATGTAAAATGGATTCACCTCTATTCAAATGTAAAGGGGGAAATATGAGATCTATTCTCAAACCCAAATTCCCCAAGAAAGAGATCCGATTTGATCAACCTAGATGTTAATACACAATCAAATCAATTTATGGTTAATATGGAAAAGAAAGTAAATCTAATATTTCCCTTTGTATGGATGGATATTATGCTTGGAATATAGAATAATTGAAATACAAGTACTAACCTCAAATTACGGTAGATCTAGAAAATTTTGAATTCTGATGTCTATGTGTACTTTATGGAAAATCTAAAACCTATCCTTGACTGGAAATGCTAAGACAGATAAAACCAAAAAATATTTCCTCAAGATGGCTCAGCTCAGGTTTGACCCTCATAAAAGGTCAAATACCACATTCTTTATTTGAAGTCCGATTCGAATTATGTTCGTAGATCCCAGAAGATGGCTGAAAGGGGTATCCAAATTTGCTCTCAGATCTGAAACTCTGCACCTTTACCTACAAGAAAATGGGGGTTTTTGTTGTATGGGGGGTTTGCCTTGGTCAAACCCTAGTTTAGGAATTAACCTTGAAATTGAATTGAAATATATTGTGCATAAACAAAGTAATTGAAAAAAATCACCTCACTTATGTTGAAGTCCTTGTAGAGGATTCGGATCCTCAAATCCACAAGTAGGAATGCTTCAATGAATGTAGGATGTCTCCAATCAATGGTATTTGATCTTCAACACCAATCTTGATTTGATCTTTGCATATGAGAAGGCTTGAATGAATGGAGAAGGATGGATCTTCAAGGGGGCTCCAAAGAGATTGAATCCTTTAATAGCTAACAATGGAACTCCTTGATGGTTGAATGCTTGAACACTTGAATGCTTGAAGACTTGCTTTCACTTGAGAGCTCTAGATGCTTGATTGCAAAACTTGATGATGAAAATGAGAGAGGAAGGTCTCCTTTTATAGTGATCTAGGGCACACTCCTCTAGATGGGCCACCTTGGAGAATTAAATCCCAATTAGCTCCTCACCTTTATAAAATATACCTAGATTAAATGCAATTAAATGATTTACCATCCTGAAACCCAAAATGGAAAACCCAGAATCGGGAAAATAAATTTCCCGAAAGTGCAAAACCCGTAAATTAAGGATCTTGGAAATTTGGAGAAAGAGGTCAATGTCATGGTTAACCCTAACCTATTCAGGGTCAAACTAAGACCTTGAGCTAGACAAGGTTGACCTAAGACATTGACCTTTTTCCTAGGTTGACCCAGAACGAAGTCAAGAGGTCCCAGGGATGCCCAGAAACTGAGAATTGATGCCAGAACAAGATAGAATGTCAGCAATAGACATAAAATCATATGATTATTGGGATGAAGGCTAGGAGGATCCATTTCTAAATCCTACCTAGAAAATAGAGCTATGGAAGAGGGAAATTCAGGAGAATTTTTAGGATTCTAACCCTAATTTCATCTAGAATGAAGAAATCAAGGTGCAGGGAAGAAGTGGAAAGCGAGGAGAAAAGCCAAATACATGCAAAGACCCAATCAAGGAGCTTAACATAACCCCAAACCACTTACTCGGAGGACTAAATTCTATTATCATGGAAGTGCTTCCATTTTAAGATGATACAATACCTGCCTACGCAGTCAATGAGATACACACCTCTTGAATTGAGATATTCTACCCATTCTCATGAGAGTTGTACCATTTGTTTGTCTTCATGCATCTACTTGATAATTTTTTCACTTGAATGAAGTGATGGATCAAAAATATCTTTTCTCTGACTTTCTCTTTGACAACACATAGGACCTAACATTTTCTAGATATAATTAGATAATTATTTGACAGTAGATTTTAGAATGTTCTTTTCATCTTTGAATTTCTTCCATCTCTCTCTTACCTCATGATGTGTGAACTCCCACATATCAACTGTACAATCACATAATGCAGGTCATATGTCAATTTCATTTACATCAAAATCTGCTACATTAAGATAAGAAAAATTACTTTCTTTTGGTTCTTCAACTTGTACTATTACATGTCATGTTTCTTGATGTTTTTGAAGAGCGTCTAGTTTGCCTCTTTCCTTTTTTTTCCTTGAACCAGTACTTTCATTTATCATTTTAGAAACAAAATCTTCAGTAAGAATTGTATCCTCTTTTCTTTTTCTTTTTCTTTGCATTGTTTCTTCTATCCATGGAGCAGTGCCTAGAATTTCTAAGACATAAGCTAAACTTTCATTATGAAACAATTTCCTGACTATTGTAGGGCTTTGTATTTGATGAGATGAACTTTTAAACTTGGGTACTATATTTTGAATACATGTTACACTACCTTCAATAAAATCTCTTTCTTGATTTAGTGATTCTTCTTCAAAATATTGAATTGTTGCATTCTGTTCTGATTCATCTATTTTATCTTTTTCTTCTATTTTTTTCCTTCCTTTGAAGTGTATATGTTAATCAATGAAACTAAACCACTACCACAAGTATTTCTTATAGATATGTCTTTATCTGGTGGTTGATCATCCCCTCTTGTCATTTGTTGAATGGAATGAACTGTTGTCAGCATTGTTGGCAAAACTACTGGAACTAAAGTTGTTGTTTGAGCTTCTCTTGTTGATTGTCCTTGTGTGTTTGATGTGTCCTTTTTTTTTTCTTGTCCATAACCAATTTCTTCATTTTTTCCATTATTTGTTCCATTCTCTTATCAAAATTGTCTAATTCAGGTACTTCAAATTGTACAGGTTGCAAAGGTGTCCCTTTTATTTTGGCCAAATAAGGATCAAAAAATAATTTAGATTGATCATCATATAACCCTTTTACATCTATATCAGTATTATAAAGTTTAGTATGTTCAACTATGAGTTGGGACCATGATTTTTCTCTCATTTCAAAGTCATCTTTACAATTAGCCTAGGAATCTTCTGATGAAGGAACGTGATTAAAACTAGGGCCTAGTTGCAAGTTTTGTTTTACATAATTTGAAGGGTCAAAATGATGCCTAATAACATTATATTTATCAAATTTATATCTTTTTCTAGATGATTTGATGACATTCATTTCAGAAGAACTAGAAAATTATGTATAAGCACCTATCAATATTGGAAAATGAATATGATGAAGGGTGCTCCCCTTAACACCACAACCACATAAGAGAAATAGAGAAAAAACAACAATAATATGCAAGAATAGAAAATTGGCTTCTTATTATCTCCACAAATGTGGAATTACAAACTTTCAGAATTACAATATGCAAACCCACATGGGCATTCCCTTACAATATTCTGTAGGACAAAGCCTTGAATCAATACCCAGATCTACTACCCAGAACTATTCTGAACTCCTAAGACAATAATACAGCCTTCCTTATATAGGCAATTTTCCACCGCCTGGGAAGGTTCCAGAATTTTAGCCAATAAGGCCGACCAAACTTAGAATTATTTTATTTTACATTTTATTACATCATAGTCGGCTCAAGATAACCTTTGAAACCTGAACAAAAATTTTGAAGAAAATTATTTTCCGCCATTTTGGGTGGCCCAACTTCCGAAGACCATAAGTCATCACCAGTTGACCGGATCGGCTATTATAACCCCATTTTGGAAATGCCACGAAGCACTCTATAGGCTTGACCCACGCAAGCGCTCGTCACCCAAATTTTTGACCTCATCCGGGGCCTCTAAAGCCTTCAAAACTAAGTTCAAAGTTTCTGTACCCTACTGCCAATACCAAAAATCTTCAATATCTTCCAATATACACTTGATCTGGCAATGAAACTTTACTGGCAGACTTATATGACCAAAATGAACCTCCAAGAAAGAAATCAGATCATTCTGAGCACATACAAAAATTACCAAAAATAGTAACTTTCCATAAATAGCAGCTCTGCACAAAATAGCCCTTATTGAATACAAAAATAGAAATATTTTTGGGTGATGCAAGATTGCTCTTACACCCAGGATGCTCCTGCATCAGACACCTGGGGTAATTTGAAAAGTGACCCTATCACGACTCAGGTGTGCAGAGGAAAACCAAGACGGCTAACCTCCTCCTTTGTCAGCCATGATGAATCTTCAACAGGTCATCCTTTCCACTTGACCAGATATTCTTCATATGTCTTGTTCCTTGTGCTTCTGCCAACATGACTGTCCAGTATATCTTCAATCTCCTTAGTGTCTGAACTAGTTGCTGGAATACTCCACTGTGCTGCTGTGATCTCATCTTCAACACCTCCTTCATGATACTCTGTCAGATCTGAAATGTTAAACACTGGTGAAATATTTAGCTCAGTAGATAATTCTACCTCATATGCATTTCCTGAATCATGTTTCTTCAGTATCCTACATGGTCCAAACTTCTTCATTTTTAGCTTGTTATATGTACCAACTGGAAACCGCTCCTTCCGCAAATGAACCATGACTTCATCACCAACCTGAAATTCCTTATACCTCCTTTTCTCATCTACCTTAACCTTATACTGTGCATTCATCTTGGTAATATGCTTCCTCACCTCCTCATGGATGGTCTTCAAGTGTTTTGCAAAATCCTCAGCTTCAGCACTACTTATTTCTCCTTTATCTATCTTCCTCAATTCAGATGCATTTCTTGGACTACTTCCATATACAATCTAGAATGGTGATTTACCAGTGCTCCTATTGACAGAATTATTGTATGCAAATTCCGCCTGTGGTAAAATCAAATCCCATCCTGTTGGCTTATCTCCAACCAAACATCTTAGCAAATTTCCCAAACTCCTATTCACCACCTCTGTCTGTCCATCAGTCTGTGGATGATGTGATGAACTAAACTTCAAATCTGTCTTCAACTTCTTCCACAATGTACGCCAGAAATATCCAACAAACTTAGTGTCCCGATCTGAAACTATGGCCTTTGGCAAACCATGAAGTCTCACTACTTCTCTGAAAAACAATTCTGCTACATGAACAGCATCATTAGTCTTCTTGTAGGGAATAAAATGTGCCATCTTTGAAAATTTGTCAACTACCACAAAAATTGAATCGTGTCCCCGTTGTGTCCTCGGTAAACCAAGAACAAAGTCCATGCTGATATCCTCCCAAAGCTTCTCTGGTACAGGTAATGGCTGATACAACCCTGTATTCTGCTTCACTCCCTTCGCCATTTGACATACTTGGCAACTCTGTACAAACTTCTTCACATCTTGCTGCAACTGTGGCCAATAATAATTCTCACTAACCAAACCAAGGGTTTTATCACGACCAAAATGTCCAGCCAATCCTCCGCTATGCTTCTCCTTGATGAGATTCTCCCTCATAAAACTTCATGGAATGCACAACTGACTCCCTCTGAATAGCATATCATCCTGGATGATGAAATCCAACCATTTTGTCCTGTCTAGAGTAACAGGTTCTGTACAAGCTTTCTAAGCTTCACCAAAATCAGGATCCTCTGGATATAAATTCTTGAGTTCCTTGAACCCAAACACTTCAATCTACATTTCTATCAGCAATAGTTGCCTTCTGCTAAGAGCATCTGCAACCCTATTAGACTTTCCACTCCTGTGTTTCAAAACAAATGTATAACTCTACAAAAACTCAACCCATTTCAAATGCCTTTGATTCAATTTTCCTTGACTATTCAAATATTGCAAAGCTTGATGATCAGTATACAAAACAAAATCCTTAGGAAGTAGATAGTGCCTCCACTTTTTCTATGCCTGAACTATAGCATAAAATTCCTGATCATAAACAGAATATTTTCTCTTGGCATCATTTAATTTCTCACTGAAATAAGCAACAGGTTTACCTTCTTGGCTCATAACAGCTCCTATTGCAGTACCACTAGCATCACAATCTACTTGAAACACCTTATTAAAATCTGGAAGTGCTAAAATAGGTTGTTCTGTAACTTTTTGTTTCAATAATTGAAAACTCTTTTCTGCCCCATTAGTCCACTTAAACTCTTTTCTATCCCCTCTCATTGTTTCAGTCAAGGGTCCACAAATACTGCTAAAATTTTTGATAAACTTTCTGTAAAAGCTAGCTAGACCATAAAAAGATCTTACCTCAATAGCACTTCTTGGAGTAGGCCATTCAAGGATAGCCTGTACCTTCTCTGGGTCCATTTTTAGACCTTCTGCTGAAACTACAAATCCCAAATACACTAACTCTTTCTTCACAAAATTGCACTTCTTCAAATTAATCAACAATTTCTCATCTCTCAACTTCTCAAACACCATACGAATATGCATCATATGTTCCTCCAATGTCTTGCTAAAAATCAAAATATCATCTAGGTAAACAATGACAAACTTACCCAGAAATTCTTTCAGAACCTCATTCATGAGCCGCATGAAAGTGCTCAGTGCATTGGTTAGCCAAAAAGGCATGACTAACCACTCATATAGTCCTTCCTTTGTCTTGAAGGCAATCTTCCATTCATCTCCTTCTCTGATCTGAATCTGATGATATCCACTCTTCAGATCTATCTTTGAGAAATACACAGCTCCACTCAAACAGTCCATAATATCATCCATTCGTGGCAATGGAAACCTGTACTTGATTGTGATCTTGTTTATTGCCCTAGAATCTGTACACATCCTCCATTCTCCATTCTTCTTTGGTGCTAATACCACTGGTACAGCACAAGGACTCAGACTCTCACGGATCAATCCTTTCTGTAACAGTTCATGTACTTGTCTGTTCAACTCCTCACTTTCTGCAGGTGTCATTCTGTGTGCTGCCTTATTCAGCAAACTCGCTCCTGGGATAAAGTCCATCTGATGACTAATCTTCTTGACTGGTGGTAATCCATCAGGCATGTTATCAGATACAATATCCTGAAACTCATTCAACAAATCTGCAACTTCTACAGGAACATCTTCTACTTCCTCTTTACCAACTTTTGGAATTAAAGCAAAACATACATGCTCATGCCTCATACCATCTAGAAAATTTCTTCCATCAATGAAAGTTATCCTTGCATTACCACATACCTTTTCTTCAGTCTCCTTCAATGGTTTTAGCTTATGTCACACTCCATCCTTTGTCAGGGAATAGGTATTCGCACGACCATCATGTACAACACATTTGTCAAACTGCCATGGTCTACCCAACAACATATGACATGCATCCATAGATATGATATCACACAATATCTCATCTTGGTATCCGCCAACCTTGAACTTTACTAGGCATTGTTCATTGACCATGACCTTGTGGTCATCCTGTACCTAGGCAATCCGATATGGATGTGGGTGTTTCTGTCTCTTGAGCTTCAACTTTGTCACCATCTCTTCTGACACCAAATTGTCAGTGCTTCCACTATCAATGATCACATCACAACATTTACCTTCACACTTGCACCTGGTGCGAAACAAGCTCCTCCTTTGCTCAGGTTCATTCTCACCACTCAACAGGACTCTTCTGTTAATCAACGTTTCTCCTCTTTCAGCATCTTCAGAATTTGATGATCTGGCACCTTCATCTACATGTGCAACTCTGGCCTGGCCTTCATTTCTCCTGTCTGTTCTGCCTTGGTGTTGAGGATATTCAAATGCCCTATGACCTTCTTCTCCACAGTGAAAACATGTTCCACGGAAGCCTCCTCTTCCGGATCCTTGTCCTCTTCCTCTTCCTCTCTGATCTCTATTATTCTGATCGTGGAAGCGATTGGAATTATTTCCATGCTGATTCTGACTGCTACTGGCCTCATCCTTCTTTTTTGGATCTTCATTTCGGCCACCATATGACCGTCCACCAGATCGTCCACCGCGACCTCTTCCGTTTTGTCTGCTCTTGAACTTCTTGTTCAGCTTTTCCTCTACTTTTAGGGCAAATTGGTATGCCTCCTCAATACTGTTCATTCGAACCAGATTCAACTCCTCCTGAATACTTGGCCTTAACCGATTAAGGTATCGGGCAACTTTCTCCTTATCAGCTTCTGCATGGCCGGTTCTGATGAGGAGTCGATAGAACTCCTCTGTATACTCCTGAACAGATCTTCCTGCTTGCTTCAAACTTTGTATTTTCTTTAGTAGATCAAGCTCATAATCAATAAGAATGAACTGTCGCTTCAATTTATCCACCATCCGATCCCATCTTGTGATTTTATCTTTCCCTCTTCTATTTCGCTCCAATTGAATTTCTTGCCACCAGATCTTCGCATGACCTTTCAGTCTGGCCTTCGCAACTTTGACCCTATCAGGATCCTCAACATCTTCATACTCAAAATATTCCTCACATTCGTTGATCTAGTCGATCAATTCCTCTGGGTTAAGATTTCTAAAAAATGTAGGAACCTCAATCTTCGGTCTTTTCCCAATCTTGGAAATCGCCCGAAAAAGTCTTTCTTCCTCTTGGTTCACAATTTCAGCTTCTCCTTCTTGATATTCTTCTTCGGCTTCATCCTCGCTTTCCTCTTTGACACTAAGATTCATTCCTATACGAATCTCTTCTTGTAATGCTCGCACTTGTCTCTGCAGCTCTCTAACCTCAGGTGTTACAACACCAGCTCTTCTGCCACGTTCCCTTCGTGGAGGCATTTTCGTGATGCGCACTGAAACCCTAGCCATGGTCCTGGTGCAAACTGCCTCACAGTCGGTGATCTGTTTACACACTCAAGAACTCCTGCTCTGATACCACCTGATGAAGGGTGCTCCCCTTAACACCACAACCACATAAGAGAAATAGAGAAACAACAACAATAATATGCAAGAACAGAAAATTGGCTTCTTATTATCTCCATAAATGTGGAATTACAAACTTTTAGAATTACAATATGCAAAGCCACATGGGCATTCCCTTACAATATTCTGTAGGACAAAGCCTCGAATCAATACCCAGATCTATTACCCAGAACTATTCTGAACTCCTAAGACAATAATACAGCCTTCCTTATATAGGCAATTTTCCACCGCTTGGGAAGGTTCTAGAATTTTAGCCAATAAGGCCGACCAAACTTAGAATTATTTTATTTTACATTTTATTACATCATAGTCAGCTCAAGATAACTTTTGAAACCCGAACAGAAATTTTGAAGAAAATTATTTTTCGCCATTTCGGGTGGCCCAACTTCCGAAGACCATAAGTCATCACCAGTTGACCCGATCGGCTATTATAACCCCATTTCAGAAATGCCACGAAGCACTCTACAGGCTTGACCCATGCAAGCGCCCGTCACCCAAATTTTTGACCTCATCTGGGGCCTCTAAAGCCTTGAAAATTGAGTTCAAAGTTTCTGTACCCTGCTGCCAATACCGAAAATCTTCAATATCTTCCAATATACACTTGATCTAGCAATGAAACTTTACTGGCAGACTTATATGACCAAAATGAACCTCCAAGAAAGAAATCAGATCATTCTGAGCACATACAAAAATTACCAAAAATAGTAACTTTCCATAAATAGCAGCTCTGCACAAAATAGCCCTTATTGAATACAAAAATAGAAATATTTTTGGGTGATGCAAGATTTCTCTTACACCCAGGATGCTCCTACATCAGAATACCTACTTTATGTCATTCGTTGCATCTATTGTTGACCTCAATAATTTGTCTATAGAACTCTATCAAAGACATTTTGTCATCTACATATTTAGGCAATTTTTATGGAAACCCATCGAAACCTCCAATCCTAATATATGTAAATGTAGGATATTGAGTATAATAGCTACCAAATTGCATTAGTGTTTGAGTAGCTGCATCTGATAATTTGCATCCTAGACAACCCTGAATTTCACGGCATAACTTCATTGAAAAAAATCATTAACCCTTCTAAAATTTCCATAGTTGTTTTCAAGTTGTATCCATGGATAGAAATCATAAACCTGAATATTTGCATCATATTCAGCAACACTAGGAAGGTCGTTCCCTATATGATCATAGGCTAGGGCATAGATGAGGAAAGATGACATTGAAAATTTGTATGAATACTTTGCTGAGACAAGCATTTCAATAAGTCTATCACTTATGAGTTGTTCCCTATCAATATAAATATTGTTTGTAACTATAGATTGCACAAGGAAAAACCAACATTCTTCAAAATTTAGGGCTTCTTCAATCCATCTAATTCTATGCAAAAGTACTAGAATATCAACAATCTCTTTTTTAAATCTGTTCCATATAGGGTTTTCAATAACTTCAAACTGGCTAGTCTAATGGTTTCAGACCATCTTTTTGAAATTACACCTCGCCATTGTGACCTCTTTAAGCTAAAATTTAACACTGATAGAGAGAAATTCCATTCTGAGTATTGTTCTCTTGAAGGTAAAAGAAAGTACTTCTGTATTCATTCTCTATTCAAACAAATTACTACTTCATTATTTTCTTTCTTAATTTCTCTAGTGTATGGATCAAATCTTTGAATGCATTCCATAATTATTTTTGGTACCTAAATAGCAATTGGAGATCCTTCAGCTTCTATTAATCCACTATCAATGAGCCTTTGTGTAATGGGATGAACTAATTCTGATTTAATCCTTTTGTGCAGATCATTTAAATTATAAAAATAAAGGTTTGTATCTGTGATTTCTTTCCATGCATTTTCTATTCCATCAAGATGATCATAACTATTTATTTTGCTAGCCATTGTGTATAGGGTTATACATTGGTAGCCATTTTCTCTTAAAGATATACACAATTCAAACAATCAAATGATAGATACTACAAGTTTATTAATTTTATAACATAATTTAATAGACATAAAACACATTAAAAGGTACAATAAATTAATGTTCTTGTTATTTTCAACAATTATTCTTTTCGCTTGCAATTATCATAAGTATATCTATTGAAAATAGGAAATATTAATAAAGATGATGCATAGAATGGCGTTTTAATTTCTTTTATATTGATTACTGTGTTTTTCCAACTACTGTCAGAGAAATAATTTTTTTGAGAATCATTAATCGATTATGATGTCATGTCCATTAAATATTCACATACAGACAAATAACTTTAAAACAAAATTTTCATTTAGAACTCCCTAACAACTAAATTTGACAACGTTTTGTATGTTTCAAAAATTGAGTAGTGCAAAATAATTATTAGATTTTATTGTTACTAACTTGTAATCCATTTTTTTTACTAGCTAAAACCCTGGCAAACAAATAAATTAAAAAAATGTCAAACATCTCCACAGTGAGAGCTTTTCGCACATTCTCTGAAATTTTTTCTGGTTACAAGGTTCATTCAGAGATAATGAGAAAAGGATACAATCCCCCATTAAATGTTTCTTTGTACATATTAGAATAATCTGTTCGTGCATACTAAATATGAAATAATTTATTTTGAGTTCTCAGTAGGGTTACTAAAAACATTAGTGTGTTAACTACGTTGTATAAATATTTATAAAATCGAGCGACTTTAATGATATCTTGCCTAAATAAAACTATAGTCAGTTGATCTCTTCATCCATTACAAACACACTTAAGTATGGATATATGATAAAACATTAAGCGACTATGATATAACTATTATCGTTAGGTCTCCAAAACTAAGAAGACAACTTTATTTTCCAATACTCGCAAAATCTCTCGAAAAGATCAAAATCAAGATTTAATTCAGAGATTAAGAGATTACACATAAATCATGAGCTCAAAATTATAGTCGATGAATACTTAAAAAGAGACATAACAAGCTATCAAATTTAGCAACTGTCTTTTCTCCCAATAATCAATAAGTCAGCAAATTAATTTTTAGTAAAAAACTTATCACTGATTATAAAACACTTTCTTTAGTCACCAAATTGGAATACAAAATTAAAATATGCAAACTCTTTTACACACTACTACAATCTATATATTCACTTCGCATAATGTATATAAATGTAACCAAAAAAAAATATCGATGACATTTTATTTATATAACATAGAGAATAAAACCAAGTTAACAAAATTTTCTAAAAAAATTAATGAAAACATATTTTAGAAATTTGAAAAAATTATATACACAATTAAATTACCTATATTTCAATGGAATCACTGAAGACCATTTCCAGATTTCCATAAAAATTCAGATTCTATATAAAAAAATCATATCTTGAAATGTATTTTCTTTTCCAATATCATTTATGTAATACTAAATGTAAACTAGATAATTTAAAAACATCCTTTACTGTAAATATGAACAACCCACCATATAAAATTAAAAATATTTTCTCCCGCTTATCATACTTTACAAAAGTATAATCTTTAGTCTACCTAAAATAACACATACAAAAAAATGATAAAAATGATAAAAAATAATGCTATGATTTATTAAGTTTAATAATAAATAAATATTATAGTAATTACCTTAGTTTTGGATCACCTTGCAAAATTTTCAACTATCCTTCATCTTAATTGACGAAAACTACGACGACATTTCGGCTAGATGATAGGCATCTTCAATGCAACTTGATTTGTTGTGAAACCTTGATTATTCCAATTTTTACTTTTTATTTGTACACAGAGAGAACGTTCATATTGTGGAAAGACAACTAGAAATATTTACGCGGCTTCAAATTGTTGATATTGCCCGATTTCTTTACATAGATTTACCCATTCAATGTCTATATCTTTTTGTAAATCTCTCTATCAATTGACATTGGCCATCGTAGAAATGGTAAAATACCTATGTTTTCAACATCTTCTTTGTTTACAAAACACTTGCTGTACTCAAAACCTTCACCTGGTTGTGCATATTCTAGCAAAAAATCAAGTCTGTCAATCAAACTTTTAGGAAAAAGAGAAATCATAACAAAATGAATAGTCTGAATATTTTCACCTATTTCTAAACCCCAAGCCATTAACATAGCGGCAATATCAGCATTAACTTTCCATCGATGAGTAGCATTATGAAATTCTTCACCTAATGTCTGTTGAACAGCTTGCACAATAGAGTTAGTCTTGCAAAGTAATAATTTTTTTAAATATGTGTGTTCTACTCTCCCAAAGAAAGCTATTTGCTGCATACTTGTTTGAAAATTAAATGTAGCTTCCATTTCTAATAGTTGATTTATAGTAATCTATATTATCTACTCTAATGATCTTTACAAGGAATTGCTTTTCTTGTTCATCCTTTTATACTAACGTAGGATTTTACACATAGATGCCTATCTATAAGTTTTACAAAATGATTCATTAATAACATCTTTAGTAGATTTTGTACGGAATTGGTTTAATTGTTAAAGACTGTTGTAACTTAATTCCATGACTTATATCAAAATCATTTTAAGTGAAATCTGACACATTTAAGTTATGTTATATACAAAACACTTCAAATTGAATAACATATGTGACATCTTGTAAAATTCCAAAAAACATTAATTTTATTTTATAACAAAATCTTTATAAGATTTCTTATGGATGTACTTTAAATCTTGTCACTATTGTCAGTTAATTTTATGTATAATATCCAAGTCATCAACTAAAAATTCTAATGCACATAACTTATCTGATATGTAATTTAGATTAGAATTTTCTTTAACATGGTTTTTGTTGCCACATTGGAATTCAATGTTCATGACAACTAAATCTAGAATTAATAGTTACTACCATATAAATTTGATTATCAAATACCGTGCATTGAATAAAAACATTTTAATTTCTATACCATTTAAAAGAGTATTAGTTAACAAAAGCATTCATAGATTTGTCACAAATGACCTTTAAATGTTCTGACTCTCCTCAGCTAATATTATCTATAATATTGATTTTTCTAATGCCAAACCTGCCACTATTAATTTCTATAATATATGATACACTTATTAAATTGGTAACTTATCTTCAAAACCCACTTTTACCCATTAATTTTTTTTGGGCAATTTCGATTTAGCTATTCATGGCTACTACATAAGAAAACAACTATGTTGTATAAATGACTTACCGAAATTGTTCTATTCGAAAAGTGTGCCTACTCAATACAATGTCAGAAAGAGTTGTTGCTGGGATATAAATCCAAAGATTTTATTTTCTATACGATTATGAAAAGTATTAATTAACTAAAAATTTCTTAAATATATCACGAATGTGCATTCAATTTTTTGACTATTCTAAACAAATTTTACATATAATATCGATATTGTCTAATGTCAAATCTACAATTCTAAATTTCTCTATTATATGGTACATGCATGTACACCTCATAGCGGAGCCACCATTTTCAAATGCATATCAATAAAGTAAAATCAAGGGTTGTCACATGACTGCAAGGCGTCACAACATACCTTGAGAACATGTGACATTTGTTTGATCATTTGCACAGTGTTCAACTAAAACCATTCTGGTAACTCATTTATATATCATACTTAATAGATATTTATAAACAAAAACCCAACCGACAACTAAAATTTATTAATTTCAGATTTAGTAGATATGAACAACTAACTCTGATATACCCCAAAAAACATTTAATGGACAACTGTACCCTTCTCTCATTATCTCCAAATGAAACTACTAGCTGCACAAAAATAGGGAGAATGCACGACTAAAACATTATCCCATTCTTGAGATCTTTATGATTTGACCAATTTAACTAACCGATTGTTAGACCAAGCTAATCTCCAGTTCTCCAAATGTATTCACTAACCACCAAATAATTTTGACAATGACAATAAACTCACTCTAAATATCTAAAATTTAAATATACTATACTAAAATAGCTAAATTCCTTTTTAAGTAGTGATAATCTGAAACCCTTTCTTGCCTAGTCTCCTTAGGTTGAACAAATTTTCTTTGTCTTCTAACGACTCACTAGTTAGCTTTAGTTTTTAACTCTCTAAATTATTATTATGACGACTAGCGACTGCTATGATAAATATCTTTAATTAGATAATCTCTCAAAAAAATAAAGAATTGATATAGTATTCACCAATTATAAGGTTCTCACTTGGTCACTGACTCTCCAAATGCAAGTTGGTGGTCTAATTTAAGGGTCGCTAGATCTCCAAGTTGTTCAGCAGTTAGTTCTTTTATCCAATGACCTAGTCATTTCAATGGTCATGTCTTCTCATGATTATGGTGGTTATGTCTCAAATGGTCAGCGATTTAGTGACACTGTTATCTCCAAGTCTCCCAATGTACCAGTTAATTTATGAAAAGTATGGTGACTTAGCGAGAAACACTCAATGAAGATTTGATCGATGGTTGATCTTTAATCTCATTACTTGACTGAGGTTAGGAAAATCTTCTGGCGACTTGGAGAATTAAGGTCTTCGCACACTCTCCAGTCTTAACCATAGTTAAAGGAAATATCCAATGACATGGAAATGATTTCAGTCGTGTGGTCTCAAGTTGAAGGTGAGTTAAGAAAATATTTTCAGTGAGATGTTTTAAACCATAGATTTAATTTTGATCAGGTGGTGATCGCCTAGTCTCACAATCAAACCATGGGTTACAATATGTTCCAGTGACCTAGACATTTTCCTTGTCGGTCAATCTCCAGGACCAACTCAAGCTCAGTAAGTTCCTTAGCAATTGGGAGATTGTCTTTAGTCAGGTAATCGCCAAATGATCTAGAGTTAGGTGTTGAGCGAATTCAAAAAGTTGAAAAAATATGACTATTTGTTTGCTAGATTTTGTGACGTGTCTCTTCCAGATTGGTTGACAAAATAAAAAGAATTTATTTTCAGTCGCTGAATCTATGAATAGGTGAGTTAGGTGGTCTTAAGAAAATTTTAGAAAAGTCAACAGGCAAACTTTATTAATTTGTCTGCTAATGTTAAATATAGTGATACAATCCTAAATATATAATAAGTTTTATTAATATATATTAAGTTGAATTAATATATATTTGTTTATTATTTTATTTATATATATAATCATTTTAATAAATAAAAATTTGAACTTTTAAAATATTAATCACAAATACTAAATATATTCAATACATTCAATTTTTGGCTAATTTTAAAATTGGTCCAATTATTCAATATTTAAAATTAAATTCAATATATATATTTTTTGTTTAATAATTATTCATGAACAATCGTATCTACAAATAAAAAAGGATAAAACTATAAAATTGAATAACATAAGTTTATAATAAGTTTAATTAGTAAGTTTAATCAATGGCTCTACATTTTCACAAATTGTGGCCTTTTTTCAGTGTCGAGGCTTTGGATCATCAAACTGCATGTGTTTTAAAAAATAAGATATGCCCATCATCATTGGCGAACCTAAAATTTACTCCTTGGGACACCTAGGGCTCCTCATTCAAGAATCAGCTGGCAAAGAGCTCCTATGATACTCGGTCTACTACGAGTAGAGGGGGGATGCATGGAGAAGAATGGTGTCTGAGGAAAGAACTTAAAAGAGACAAACCTAAGATAGAGGATTCTGGATGGCAAGAGGTTCGATCACAAAAATCCCACAAGAATTCTCCATTACCTATCATTCATTCACCAAAGCCTATGTCATTGAGAAATGAATTCAATTTTCTTAAGGCTTAGGAATCCCGTCAGAACCCTAATCTATATTCCCCTCCTCATCGCCGATGGCTAGAAACTAACAAGTTGGAGGAATTAACCCTGAGAAAGAAATATGATCTTTTGAATGTTTCCTCCCCAAGATTTTTTCCTTGGACACTCTCACAAAGTCAACATGAGCATAATCCAACAGCGCTTCCTCATCACTCTGAAAGCATTCAGAAGAAGGGACTGTATTCCCCCCCGCACCACATATCCTCCAACATGGTATATTCTCCCCCTCATAGAAGATCTTATTTAGGTAACCCTAGGCTCAGCCCACCTTCCACTAAGATTCACTCTCCTCATATTTAAAATTTTTAACCGTAATAAAGTAGAATCTCTGGTAGAAACTCTTATCCAGAAAGAGTTGTATATCAAAAGAAATATTACTAATAATATTCAGAGGCTGTATGTGAAGTTTAGATTTTTTGGCAAATGGTCCGGCGTCAGGGCATCCCAGGAAACAATAGCAAGCTAGCTCAATAAACAACTAGATTTTAAGGTATGCATTACAATCATCTCAAATAAATTTCTCTATGTAGATTGCACCAATACTTCTTTCAAGGCTAAACTAATGAAGGAAGACCTTCCTAAATTTAGGAACATAGGCTTCCACATCTAGAATTGTGTTAGAAAGTTATCTGATAATTATAACTTTAATCAATTTCAACAACATTTAACCATGTAAGAAATATAATCACCAACCATAGAAATATATTCATACACAATAACACAATGACACAAGATATGCTAACTAGGGAACCTCTTGATCAAAGAGTAAACCCCGGTGGGAATGATGCCTGCAAAAGATGTGCTAATATGAATATTCCTTGTGAAAGGATGGACTCTATTAGGAGTCTTATGAAATATAGTCAGTACATATGAATCCTTGTTAGGAGATTTTGAATCACTGTTAAAAGATTCTAACTGCATTAAGAGTTATGGAAGACAGAAGGACCCACTACCCAAACAACTTCAAAGGAAAGATCACTGAACACATTTTCCAACTAATCTCTAGATTATTCAATAGAATAATATCAAGACATGTTACCTCTTCTCTGACTGTGCCAAACTGCACTCACTATTACACCATATCTCAATTCTAGATCTCTATACTTCCTTCACAATTTTGCTTCCTCAATTCATTAGCTCTTTTCTTCACTTCATGCATACATGCTCATATTCATACATCTTCACTATATTCATTACATTTCTCTATATTTTATATTATAATAAGGAAAACATTCCTTCCTTTATACCACACTCAAGTAGTTACAAATGAGTTGGCATCTAATTACAAAATAAAAGTTTCCACATGCTACATCAAAATTACACAAAAATATCGGCTTCCAATTACAATAATTCTTCACTCGTGCAACCTCAAAATTTTCCCTATCATCCATGTCACTATCAATGTGTCTTCAACTTCCCTTTAACTGTGCAAAACCAGATTCCATCCTAATTAGGAGATATCATATGATTTCTACAAACTGCTACTCAGGAACACTGTCTGAATACTGCTTCCACCAAAATGCTCATAACTTTCATGAATAAATGAATTATTATTTGTGCTCTTAACCATAGACATATAACATATCAAAGAGTATAACCTCAACATCACATATCTCCAATTGCCATATCCCACATGCGCTAATCAAAATACTATCTACTCCTTTGATAGTCTCCAGTAGATCACTGTGTTGACATCAATGATTATCACAATCATGAATACAACAACAACTGCTATAGAATGGATACCAAACATTTATCATTGATTCCTAACAATATCCCCCATTGGCATTGATGGCAAAGTAGATGAAAAATATTCAATGTTCCAAGAATCCAATACTACAATGTTGTTGTTCTGACAAATACTTCAAGTCCTCTTCATCAATCAAATTGTGCTTCGTTTTCCTATTAAGTTCTCTCCAATAGATGGATTTTCATGTTTTTATTTTTTTCATGTATACTTCTCCCCCATGGACATCAATGATAGAAAATTTCATCATTATGTCAACAACAACTCCAATGTCAAAAGACACTATTTAGAAAGTACATTCACTAGAGTCCTTATGACCCAGCTTAGATACACATACTCCCCCATAGAGGAAGTACCAACATCCAGTCTAGAAGAAAGATAAGGCTCATATACCACTAGATGGATGCAACATTCTACATCACTTCTCAAAAGTAGGCTGGGGCATAACCCCTAGCATACCTCTTAGATACTCAAATGTATCCTTAGGTAAAGGCTATGTAAAATTTTTTTCTATTTTCTCCTTTGTGCTTATATACTCAAGTCTAACTTCTTTCTTAGCAACTTTCTCTCTTACTACATGATACTTAATCTCTATATGATTTGTCTTAGAATGTAATGCAGGGTTCTTAGACATACTAGTTGTGCTAATGTTGTCACAATCTATAACAAAAGGTTCAACAAACATTATCCCAATATCCTTCAACATTTGCTTCATCTAAATTTTGGTTATAATTGTTTGCTGTTGCTACATATTCTACTTCTGTTGTGCTCTATGAAATACAATTTTGCTTCTTTCTTAGCCAAGAAACCAATCTTCCTCCAAGAAAAATGCTCCTCCACTGGTACTCTTTTTATCATCAACACTACCTCCCCAATCAGCATCTGTATATGTGCATAGGGTAAAATCATCAAATTTTTCATACCACAATCCATAGTCCATTGTGCCTCTTAAATATCTCAGTATCCTCTTTACTGTTGCATCATGTGATTCTCTCAATTCAACTTGAAATCTTACTACAATTCCAATTGAATGTGCTATATCAGTTCTTCTATGAGTCAAGTATTGTAATCCTCCAATCATAGATCTATATTTTTTTTGTTGAACTATCAGTTTTTCATCCGTGCTAGATAATTTATGTCTAGTTATCATAGGTGTTCCAATTGGTTTATAGTTCTCCATTCCAAATCTTTTCAACAAGTCATTCAGGTACTTTGTCTAACTTACAAAAATACCATCATTGTTCTATGTTATTTGTAATCCCAAAAAGTATTTCATTTCACCAATCATGTTTTAGAAATAGGGAATACTGAGAGGAGGGGTGAATCAGTATTCTACAAAATTTTACTCTTTCCCAATTATGGATATAACAGATTATCTTTACACATGCATAAAATAAGAAGCTAAACAACATGCATAAAAATAAGACTAAAAAACTCATAACGCATTATTTGTTCTCGAGGAAACCCTCACCAAGGGAAAACCCCAGTGGGGATGGTACCCACAAAGATCCACTAATCAAAAGTATCCTATTAAGGATGTTGACCCTATTAGGAGTCTATTACAAGCATATAGTGTATCAGTCCTAATTAAGGGACTATAGGCCTTGTTAGAAGCCTCAACCCTATTAGGAGTTGGCAGTACAAAATGTGATTACCAAATGAGCCCACTTCTCAAAAAAGTAATGTACAATATACACTGATTAAAAAAAGAAGGTTAAGGTACATAACCTTATACTTCTTGCATCAATATCTCTTTGGTACTCTTTCACTATTGCTATTACATTCATACATCATCATCATCATCATCATATCTCTTTTACAATTTACAATTACATTTATACAAGTTATTAGGATTAATAAATTTCCAGTCACCTATCATATTACAAAATAACTTTATCCAAGGGTTAACATATAGGATTTCATCCCTTTATATTTTTAAGTCATTATTTTGGTAAACAAAATAATCCCTTAACTCTTTACCAATTCTATCTACATATTATGTCCTATTGGCTTGACGTTTTCTTTAGTAAAACTATCATAACTTCTTTCATACAAGTCGTACTAACTTGCACTCTGAGATGGGTCTTCAATAGTCTTCATAGATTCTATGTTCAAGTGTGCAAGCACTGAACTTACTCCAATCAACATTGCAATCAAAACTGTGTCTAGGTTCACTGGTAAAAACAATGTCTCATACTTAGACAATTTCTTATTGCACTCTATCATACTAGCTCTCTGACCTATGTGATCTTCATGTAGATCATATGTTTCTATAATGACAACATCTATTTAATCAACTTATCCAAATTTCTATTAATCTCCCCATTTGTCATTGGTGGCAACATATGAGAAAATTGGCTAAGTCTTATAACTTCAAAATCTCAAAATTGTGGCCATAGTATGAAATTTATACTATCCTTATAACTCCTCAAAAATCTTATCTCTAATATAGTACTCCCCCTAAGAGTATCAATCCTTATCATATTCTTATGAATTTTCTTCTATATATCTCTCCCCCTTTGACAAAAATGACAAAATAAAGGTAAGGAGAGTTACAAAACTGTATTTCTCAAAAAGATTATACCTTAATTCAATATTACAAAGCTAATAGGCTTGCAACACAGTCTACAAAATCAATCTTTATAGCTTCTAACTCCTTCTCCCATGATGTTTTAATGGAATTTTCCACATTGAGTAGTGCGCTCAATCCATAAGATGCTATTTCACATGCTTGGAGGTTCTCAAAGTTAAACTTTTGAAAAGATGTCTTAGCTGAAAGACATTCTTCCAATTGCTCTTCAATAATGCCTAACTTTATAGAAGTGTGCTCTCTTAAAAGAGTGAATCTTTTCATTTTCCTGTCTCTTTCATCTTGCAAAACTCTGATTTCATCATATAACTTACGAATTTTCTTCTCAACATCAAATACCTTCACATTGTGGCTAGAAAGAAAGTTAGTTTCATTTTGATTTTTTTCTTCCTTTATCTTCATCTGCTATCAAGGTCTCTGATTTTGTACACTAGATGTACAAAGATTTTCCTCTTTCCAAATTACTCCTTAAGTCCTTTATACATATATCAAGATTGTTGATATCATTCTTGATATTTTGGTTTATGTTCAAAAGCATTTTAGCCTCGTAGGCTACTTGAGCGTTCATGTTTTCTATATTAGATAGATTTGTCAATTCATTATCAAAAGTGTTCATTATTTTCTTTGCTTACTCTAGAGGGTCATCTTCTAAAATTTTTATAGTTACAATGCTTTATAACTTCTCAGTAAGTTCCTTCAGGCATCCTTCAAGACTTTTCACTTTCTTGTTCTTGCCAATGATCTTGTTCAAGGATGTGATCAATTCCAATTGATCATCATCATCTATTTTCTTTCCCAAGTGCTCAATCATAGATCCAATCTGATTCTTCTTTCCAGTCTCAGGAGTAAGACTGATATCTTGTTTAGTGGGAATGGGTACTTGTTTTTCTGTCATTGAGGGTTCTGCAACTAAGGTCTTTTTTTAATCTTCTCCTTTAGTAGTTTCTTGTTCTTCAAGAGCCAAATTGTCAAAAATGTTTTCCTAATTCTTGAATACATTATCATCATTATCAATGGTGATCTTTGTTCCTTCTACATTCATGACTTCATCTTCAATGTTAATGGTTGGAGGAGAGGGAATGTCCTCTTGTTCTACTTCACCTGCTTGCTCTGCTCCAACTGATCGTTCTCCAACATTTTCTGACATAACATTGATAATTGCTTGCTCTATTTCAGAATTAACTTCTTCATATCTACCTCACATAATCTGAATGGTTCTCTTCTTGGTTCTCAAATGGGTGCTTAAGGCTTTCATGATCTGTCTAAAATGAGCTTCATCTTTTACTATACAAAGATTCCTTACAAGTTTTTCTCTAATATTTGTGTCTTCCTCTGATGCTCTCTTCTTCCTATTTACAAGTTTATTGTACAAATCATCAGGTATCTTACCCTGAATTGTATCAAACTTCTTATCAGACAAAATCATATGCTTTACCACTACATTTTCTAGATTTAGTCTCTCTGTATAATCAAAAAGTTTGTAATACTTATTCATTCTTGTAAAGTCTCCATCCTGAATGATCTTCTCATTAAGATTCACAACTTTAGGTTTCTAATCTTTCTTCTTAATAGAAGTATCATCATCTATGATTTCTATAATTTTCCTTGGAACTGGCTACACTAATGTTTTCTATCTCTTTTCTGGACTAGTAGCACTCTCTTTTACTCTTTTGCTGGGTGTGGAGGAAGTGGATCTCGTGGATATCTTTGTTTCTTGATCCTTCTCAATTTCTTCCACTTTCACCTTAACCTTTTTTTCTCCTTCCTATACTGCAATTGATGATAAAGGTGAAATAGTCAAAACTTCTTTTTGACCAATATCTCTGCTTGCTACTATTGTTTTCTTTGCTACCAAGAACTCATGCTCAATCATCGCTGTATCTTTTATAATTTTCTTTAAAATACTTTAAACTCTCTTCTTTGACTACTTCTCTTCAAGTAAGGTCTTTGCAGAGTTGAAGCTCTCCTCAAAGGTTCCAAACTTGTTACAATGAGTGTCCAACTTACACTTAAGCAACCTTCTAACATAATCTTCTATCTCTACCTCAGATATCTCATAGCCAAGAGGGTCTATGAACTCTGCTCTAGGCTCTACTGCTTTAATGTAGGTAAAGTCAGTATCAAACATGAAACATATGTCATTTTTTTACTTCTCCACAAGAGATTGTGGGATCCTTGATCTGCTAGACACTATATTATGAAATGTCTTGATTACCAATACTGCACTCTCATTCACTTTATCAATAACATTCCTTTTATACACTAGGTTAATCCTTTCCATTGTAGTTTGGCCATCATTTCAATCATTTCCAATGGTGTAAGGAAATATTCTTAATAGATGAAAAAACATATATGTGATTAAGGATGAGAACCTAAACTGTGTATACTTAGTTTTCTTAATCTTTTCCAAGTTCTCAAACAGTTGAATTTTTAGAATCTCACACATATCAACTTGTACCTTGTCAACACACATCAGATAAGCTACATGTATCATTCCAGCTGCCATGTCATCCTCTCTTGAGTTTGCACAAAACTTAGTGCTTAGGATCTTGCATAAGTATCTGACATCATCTTGTTGAGTCTTACTAATCACAATTGCTCTACCATTATAGAATGAATTTGTGCTATCAATGACTATTTTCCTCATGTTCTTCTCATTTAAAGGAATGGCTCTAGTTTTAGATAGTCTAGTACCTTCATGAATCAAATCAGCTATGATATCTATCACTCTATCTTCTAACTAGAACTTCCCATTATAAATTCTTCTTAAGATTATCTTAGTACATTCTTCATTGTCAAATTCATACTGTAATGCATACTTAATGATTTCATTATCTTTCAAATGTTTAAATCCTTCTTTCAATGTCATATCCTGATTATAGATCTTATGATATTCCTTGGTGAAATTACTATCACTGACAGTCTCTAGTTTGCATCAAAGAAAACTTCTAACATTTTCAAGATGTAAGACTTTGTCTAGTACAGATGATAAAGCTAACCTAGGATCATCTTCCAAGGGTTCTATTGGTTCCCTTTTCAACTTAGGTCTATTTTTATCTTTGACATTGTGAATTAGAGAAACATGCATGATTTCTTCTAATTCCTTCACTGATTTAAAGATCTTTCAAGTAAAATACCTTGGTTTCATGATTTTAGGGCTTGCATAGATTCGGCATAAAATTCTTCTCCAAATCCTTACAAAATGCTTCCAATCACTGCTCTTTGATCTCCTTAACACTTGAATTTTATTTGATGATCAAATAATACCAATCATGACCTTTTATTAATTAAATCTCACTTAGATATGACATCACATTCAATTCTTTTGCTACTTCTTTACAAAAAGTTGTTTTCTACTAACCTGCAATACTTAAATCTTCTTGTGATCTCGCAAAACATAATATTTTTCTTTTCACTCTTAACCATAGAATTAGAACATCATAGACTACCTTGCATTAACTATGCAAGACTCAATTCATCATATATTTTCTTCTAGACTAATCTAAGTTCCTATTCTATTGCAATTTTTCATAAATTAAGTACTTTGAGATGGGTCAGGTAAAGATTCATTCTTACCTTTTAATGCTTCACCTTCTTGATTACCTTCAATGTTGAATATGTCTCCTTGATCTATGCTTTTGATAAATTTCACTTCATTTGAATTACCACAGCATCCTTTCTGACTATTACTTGTATCTTCATTTCTTCTTACATGACTTTTGGGATTAGGATTAGGATGAAAAACTATATTGTTCATTCTGGAAAACCTTGTTGTATGTCCAATCTTGTTGCATATCTAACAAAGAATTCCATTGTTTCCATATCTTGGTTCAGGCTTATTGATTTGTGATTTTTAGTTTCTAGCAATGTGTCCAACCTTGTTGCATCTATAGCATATTATGCCATTTCTTCTGTTCATATCTTCAATAGGTTTCTTATCTAGATTTTTAGTATTCCTAAACATTCTACTACCATCATTATTCTCAATAAATTTAGGTTTCCTACATTCAATAACTCTATGTCCAAAACCATGACAATTATAACAATAATCATTAAGAGGTTTAAATTTCTTACCTGTGCAATCTCTCTTCATATGACCAATAGTATTACAAGAAAAACATCTACCTTTGAATTTTCTTTGCATTCCTTTGGGTGATTCCTCTTGCTTAGGTGATTCCTCTTCTTTAGGTGTATCTTTAGACTTTTTAATCTCATCAGACTTCTTCTCATCTATGCTTTCAGATATTTTCATATCTAGTTCCTTGCTTTCATCATTTTCTTTAAAAGTGTTGAATCCAAGACCAATCTTATCATAGAATGGTTTCTGATAAGATATTTGTTCATTAATCTTTTCACTAGTTGAATATAGCCTTTCAAGTTGTTGTTTGGATTGATTCAGTTCACCTTTCACAATTGTGTTATACTTCTCAAGCTCAACATACTGCAAATTGACTTTCTCAAGTTCAGATGTTACTTTAAAAAGTTTAGATTTTAGTCCTTCCTTTTCAGTCTTTAGACTTTCATTCTTGCCATTTCCATCTTTCAAACTAAGATTTAGATTTTCTATCTAAAGTTCATGCTTAAGGATCTCATTTTCTTTTTCTAAATTGTCATCACAATCTTCAATAAAAACTTTGAATTCCTTTTCAGATCTCAGATCTTCCAACTTGTTTTTGAGTTTCTCAATGAGGTTCTTTGCATCATCATATTTTCTTTTCAAAGTATCTTTTTCAATAGTAAGCAAGTCAATCTGTTCAAGAGCTTCTTCAAGATTATTCTATAGTTGATCCATATCCATAGAGATCTTACTCAAGCTGCTAGGGTTTCCTTGAATGATTCTTTTCCAAGTAACTAGGCTTTGTTACCAATTGTTAGAAATAGGGAATACTGAGACGGGGGGTGAATCAGTATTCTACAAACTTTTACTTTTGCCCAATTATGGATATAATAGATTCTCTTTACACATGCATAAAATAAGAAGCTAAACATGCATAGCAATAAGACTAAAGATCTCATAAGACATTATATGTTCTTGAGGAAACCCTAGCCAAGGGAAAACCTCTACGTGGATGGTACCCACAAAGATCCACTAATCAAAAGTATCCTATTAAGGATGTTGACCCTATTAGGACTCTATTAAAAGCATATAGTGTACCAGTCCTGATTAAGGGACTATAGGCCTTGTTAGAAGCCTCAACCTTATTAGGATTTGGCAGTGCAAAATGTGATTACCAAATGAGCCCACTTCCCAAACAAGTAATGTACAATATACACTGATTACAAAAAGAAGGTTAAGGTACATAACCTTACACTGCTTGCATCAATATCTCTTCACTGCTCTTTCACTATCACTATTACATTCATACATCATCATCATCATTGTCGTTGTCATCATCATCATCATCATCATCATATCTCTTTTACAATTTACAATTACATTTATACAAGTTATTAGGATTAATAACTTTCCAGTCAGCTATCATATTACAAAATAAATTTATCCAAGATTTAACATCTAGGATGTTGTCCCTTTATATTGTTAAGTTATTATTTTGGTAAACAAAATAATCCCTTAACTCTTTACCAATTTTGTCTACATATTTTGTCCTATCGGCTTGACACTGTCTTTAGTAAAACTGTCATAAATTTTTTTGTACATGTTGTACTAACTTGAGCTCTAAGATGGATCTTCAATAGTCATCATAGATTCTATGTTCAAGTGTGCAAGCACTGAACTTACTCCAATCAACATCGCAAATAAAACTATGTCCAAGTTCACTGGTAAAAACGTTGTCTCATACTTAGACAATTTCTTATTGCGCTCTGTCATACTAGCTCTTTGACCTATGTGATCTTCATGTAGATCATATGTTTCCATAATGACAACATCTATGTAATCAACTCATCCAAATTGCCAACATCATGCTCATTTCAAATTCAGTCTTCATTTCATCAACAAATTTCTCACTAGCTTTATGTTCTCCTCCAAAAATAATGTCATAAAAAAAAAAAACTATAATCAAAAAACCATTTTCAATTTCTTTTGTGTATAGATTACTATCAATTGTTCCTTTTCTAAATCCCAATTTTAACAAATATTTATCCAATCTTGCATACCAAGTTCTAGGTGCTTGCTTTAGTCCATATATAAGGCTTTTTTTAGTTTACATACCATGCCTCCTTCTTGAGTCAAAGGAAAACCTTCAGGCTGCTCAATGTAGACTTCTTCTTCCAATTCTTTATCCAAAAATGCTGACTTTACATCCATCTAATATACTTTGAATTTCTTATATGTTTCATAGGCCAAAAACATTCTTACTGCTTCAATTCTTGCTATAGGTGCAAAAGTTTCTTCATAGTCAATTCCTTCTTGTTGTGAGTATCCCTTACATACCAATCTTGCTTTGTTTCTTACTACTTATCCTTGTTCATTCATCTTATTTCTAAATAGCCATTTGGTTCCAATAACATTCTTATCTTTAGGTCTAGGGACCAATTCCCATGTCTTGTTCTTTTGAATCTGATCTAGTTCTTCTTTCAGAGCATTAATCTAACTTTCATCTTCACAAGCTTGACTAGTAGATTTAGGTTCAACTTGAGAAATAAAACATAACTATTCTTGTACCTTATTTCAAGTTAGAACTCCTCTTTTAATGCTTCCAATAATCTAATCAATAGGATGATTCTTTGATAAATTCTTGTTAGGTGTCACTATCTCTGATCTCACTTCAGGTGTCTATTCTTCAATGACTTCATTGTGGCTTTCATTCAAAAAATCACTGTTAGTTTCATAAAATAATTTAGTAGTCTCAGAGTTAGGTTTAGGATGAGCTTCTTCATCTTATTCATAATCAAGCATTCTTTCCTAAATTTTGAACTTTTCATCAACTTTAACATTTGTGCTTTCAACAATAGTCTTAGTTCTCTTATTGTAAAATCTATAAGTTTTTCTCTTCAAAGAATATCCAAGAAATATTCCTTCATCTCTTCTAGGATCAAACTTTCCAATATCATCATCTCTCTTTATATAACATTTGCTTACAAAAATTCTAAAATACTTAACTGAGGGTGCATGTCCAAACCATAATTCATAGGGTGTCTTGTTTGTGTTTGCTCTGATTTGTACTCTATTCATTGTATATACTATTTTGTTCACTGCTTCTCTCCAAAATATCTTTGCCAAATTATTCTCAAATAACATAGCTCTTGCTACTTCAGGTACTGATCTATTTCTTCTTTCTGCAATACCATTTTTTTTAGGTGTCCTAGGGGCTAAAAATTGTCTCTTAATACCATTCACTTCACAAAAGCTGTTAAACTCTCTAGAAGTAAATTCTCGACCTCTATCAGATCTCAAACATTTAATCTTAATTCCAGATTCATTCTCAACTTTATTCTTAATGATCTTAAACTTATCAAATGCTTCAGACTTTTCTTTAAGAAATTCAATCCACATCATTCTTGTAAAATCGTCAACAAGGATCATGAAATACCTTTCTCCATAGAATCCTCTAGTCCTAGTAGGACCGCTCAAATCTATATGAACAATCTCCAAGTTCTCTCTAGATGTAAACTTTTTACTGGGAAAATAACTTCTCTTATATTTAGCCATCACACATTCCTTACAAATCATGTTAGTAGGCTTCATAATTTTAGGCAAATCCCTTACTACAAGTGTAGTACTTACTTTCCCAATGTTATCAAATTTTATATGACAAAACCTTCTATGCCATAACTAACTATCATCAATCTTAGTAATCAAACATGTCATCTTAGTAGGATTCAATTGAAATACATTACTTCTTGTTCTAGATCTAGTTCTAATCATATTTCCATCTTTATCCTTTATTACACATGTTTTCTCAATAAACCAAACTTGATATCCCTTATCAACTAACTATCCAACACTTAAAAGATTATGTTTCAAACCACCCACAAAATAAACATTGTCAGTATTAGTCTTTCCATCAAGAGTAATAGATCCTATACCTTTAATCAAACAAGGTGCATTATTTACAACTCTAACAACTCGTCCATCATAATTGTTAAACTTTATGAACTTTTTCATGTCTGTAGTCATATGATGTGAACAACCACTATCTATAATCGAATCAGCTTTCTTTTCAACTTGAGAAACTAGGGCTTTTTCTTCCCTAACATAAGTTTTAGGATTCTCTTCTTTAATTGCTACAAATCCTATGTCATCATTGTTCTTAGTATCACTTTCACTTAGAGTTCTTTCTATGCAAGCTTCAAGATCTTCATCATTAGCAGAATATGATTCATTAGGTCTTCTAGGATTGAAATTATTTATGTACTTTTTAACTTTCTTAGGACATTTAGATGAAAAATGACCATATTCTTGACAAGTCCAACATTTAAAGATTTTCTTACCATCTGGTTCTCTCTTCATAAGCAAGCCAATACCTTCTTTAATCTTCCTGTCTTCTTCATTTCTAGATCTACTACTACCAGCATAATCTTTTCTTAAACTAATGCTTCTTGACAAAGTAGGATGAACACTAAGAGCACTAAATGTTGTCTCCATTCTAGGCAAGTCTATTAATAACCTCAAGTTCATTTCTGTTTCTTCCAATATTCCAAGAAGAGTCTCTCTTGTAAATTTCAAAGTGCAAGGTATAACTTGTTCAATCATCTATGTTGTCTGCTTAAATGCAGGAGTTAATGTCCTTATAATTTTCCATATCACTTCATCCTCTATCTTTGTTCCTCCACAAGATTTTATGCTTGCAACAATTTCTGACATTCTACCAATATAGCTTCTAACGGATTCATCTTCCATCATTCTTATATCTTCAAATGTACATATCCAATTATGTAATCTAAATTTCTTTGCATGTTCACCACCTTCAAAAGTAGAGTGTAAAGATTTCCAAATTTCATGAGATGTTTTCAAACATTTTACCTAACTATACTCATTCTCAGGAAGGTCTATCAAAAGTTCTTCTCTAGCAAGTATGTTACACATGAATAGATCTCTCTCATCATTTTTACATGCTTCAAGATTATCTTCATCAAAGATAGTCTTCTCATTCTTTGTAATCAACCAATAACCTAGTCTTAAAAATAGTAGGTGTGTCTTCATCTTTTCTTTCCAGTTATCAAAACTTACTCCATCAAAATTAGGGCTTTGTTTCCTGAAATTCACCATGGATCTCCTTAAGCTATTAAACTTTCTTTCCAAGGACCTGCTGCTCTAATACCAATAGTTTAGAAAGTAAAGTCCACCAAGATAACTAAGAGGGGGGGTGAATCAATTATCTGATAATTATAACTTTTATCAACTTCAACAACATTTAACCATATAAGCAATATAATCACCAACCATAGAAATATATTCATACACAATAACACAATGACACAAGATATGTTAACTAGGGAACCTCTTGATCAAAGAGTAAACCTCGGTGGGAATGATGCCCACAAAAGATGCACTAATATGAATATTCCTTATGAAAGGAATGACTCTTTTAAGAGTCTTATGAAATACATTTAGTACATATGAATCACTATAAGGAGATTTTGAATCCTTTTCAAAACATTCTAACCCTATTAAGAGTTATGTAAGATAGAAGGACCCACTACCCAAACAGCTTCAAAGGCAAGATCATTGAACACAATGTCCAACTAATCTCTAGATTATTCAATAGAATAATATCAAAACATGTTACCTCTTCTCTGACTATGCCAAACTGCACTCACTGTTACACTAGATCTCAATTCCAGATCTCTGTACTTCCTTCACAATTTCACTTCCTCAATTCATTAACTCTTTTCTTCACTTCATGCATACATGCTCATACGCATATGCCTTCACTATATTCATTACATTGCTCTATACATTTTATATTAAAATAAGTAAAAAATTCCTTCCTTTATACCACACTCGAGTAGTTACAAATGAGTCAACATTTAATTACAAAATAAAAGTTTCCACACACTACATCAAAATTACACAAAACTGTCAGCTTCCAATTACAATAATTCTTCACTCATGTGACCTCGAAGTTTGCATTTTCATCCACATCATTATCAACATGTCTTAAACTTCTCTTTAACTACGCAAAAATAGATTCCATCTTGATTAGGAGATATCATCTGATTTCCACAAACCGCTACTCAGGAACACTGCCTGAATACTACTTCCACCAAAATGCTCATACATTTCATGAATAAATGAATTATTGTCTACAATCTTAACCATAGACATATAACATATCAAAGAGTATAACCTGAACATCTCATAGCTCCAACTACAATATCCCACATGCACTAATCAAAACATTGTCTACTCCTCTGATAGTCTCTAGTAGATCACTATGTTGACATCAATGACAATCATAGTCATGAATGCAACAACAACTACTACAAAATGGTTGCCAAACATTCAACATTCATTCCTAACAAATTGGACCCCTTCTTTAACCCTTGGAAATTAAAAAAAAATGGTAGAAAAAGATATTAAACTTAATAACCTTCCTATCGAACTTTCAGATACAGATTCACTTAGAGATATTGGGAATTGTTTGGGGAAATTTTTGGGGTTTATAGATTTAGATAAGAATTACGCTAAGAATATTATCATAGTTGAAATGGATCTTAATGATCCTTTATATTTTTCTTTGAAGATTAACTATAGAAATGGGGTAGATCACATCTATTCCAAGATTATTGATGGGGACTTTGTAGAAGAGGACGATGATCATGAGATCTCTAAAACAATAAATATTTTCACTAAAATGAAGAACCAATCCCTTAGTAAAAAATCTTTAAGAATCTTAGATTCATCTTATAGGAATAAAGCATTGAAAAAAAATCCACTACCTAAGGAGTCATCATTAGAAGAAGGAGATTTCAAGGAACTTCAATGTAGCTCATCCTCCCCCTTTGTTAAAAAAGCATCTAAGGAAAAAAGGAAATCTAGTTCCCACTCAACCTTATTGTTCTCTAAGAATCCAGACTCAGGGGGCTTTCATGTGACAGAAAAGGATCCAGCTATCATGACTAGTCACCCCCTCTCTCCTAGAAATGAGGCACCTTAATCTCACCAAGCTCTATCCAATCAGATACTCACAACTCAGGAAGAAATGGAGTCAACTCACCATCTTGACAAGAACCTTTCTTCAGAGATCATTTCTTCCACAACAACTTTACCCCAAGCTTCATCTTTAGTTCAAATTTTAATGAAGCACCCTGAATTACTATTCCAGGTTCCTAGGCATTCACTTACACTGGCAAAAGAATATCAGGTAGAGGCAGAAGAATATATCCCTATAACAATTTTAAATAATAGCCTCTTGGAACATAGTCAGGCAAAGGAAACTTCCATCAAGGAAAATTCTTCTTTAGAAATGGAAAAAGTATAGGAGGAAGTGAATACAATAGAAAATTATATGGGAGAAACCTTAACAGATGAACTAATGGATCAGCTCCTGAATGAAATCTTTGATGAAGGGGAACTAGAACTTCAAAAGAAGATACTTATTGAGGGTATTAATTCAAATACAGAAACTAAAGAAGGCTCTATAGAATAATTACTAATTGAACTCAAAGAAAAAGAAATTAAGGATCAAGATACTCTAGGCATTTCTTTCCTCAGTGAAGGAAGGAACTCCCCAGACTATGCAAAAGTACCAAAAAAAAGGGGTAGGAAGCCCAACGTAGAATTAAGGGATTTAGTAGGAGAGGCAAAGGGTTAGGTGAAAATTACATCTATTCTGTATGCAGGGAAGGGGAAGTACCTTCCCAAGGAACCATGAACCTTCTCTCATGGAATGTTAGGGGCATGAATGCCCCTAACAAGTAGCATATAATCAAACATTGCATCAAGTTTTATAACCTAGATATATTGAGCTAATACAGGAAACTAAACTAGATAATATAGAAATGGATAATTTCAAAAAAAAGGTAGGATTTAGACTAATTGAGGCATCAAATGCTACAGGAGCTTCCAGAGTCTTAGCCTTCATTTGGAATCCTAGACACATTGCAATAAACATTCCAGAAAAGAGACAATACTAGATGGTTGGTCTAGTTAAGAACTTTAGGAATAACCTAACCTTTCATCTTATTAATATATATGGTCTAACACAAAATAAGGAGAAAATTTTAGTATGGCATGAAATTGAATCCTTTATGAGTCTTAAGAATGATGAAATCTACTTTTTAGGAGGTGATTTTAATGTAATCTCTAAACTCTCAGAGCAAAAAGGGGGAGAAAAGTCTCTACCAGTAGCTGCTAGAGACTTCAACCTTTGGAAGGAGAGAAATTCTCTCTTAGAAATCTAAACAGAAGAAAATTCCTTCAAATGGAACAATAGGAGAAAGGTTGTAACATCTCAGAAAAGTTAGACAAATTCTTCCTTAAGGGAAGTATGACTGAACATGAGTTCTCCCTTGAAGCCAAAATTCTATTAGTTTCAAGTTCAGACCATTATCAAATATTTCTCAACATACTAACACACACTAAACCGAAGAAGAATTCTTTTAAGTTTGAACAGGCTTGGATTAGAGATCTAGAAATTTTGAATCTTCTAGAGACATGGTGGTTAGAACCTAATTTCTCAGGATCTAGAATGTATATAGTAGTAAAAAAACTAAAATGAATTAAAAGGAAATTATTGGAATGGAATTCAACTAAGTTTGGTAACATTTTTTAATCAAAACTAAATTTAGAGAAGGAAATGAGTGAGGTTAATTCACAAGTTATTCAAAAAGGAATGAATGAAGAATTGTACCTAAAAGAGAAGGATCTGCTCAAAGAATATGAAGACGTCTTGGCAAGAGAAGAATTATTTTGGAAACAAAAATCAAGGGAAACCTAGTTAGAAGCAGTAGATAGGAATACAAAATTCTTTCACAACAACATGAAACAAAGATGAAATTTGAATAGAATATCAAGCATAACCAATGAGGCATGAGTTACAATTAATGATCCAAAGGATATAGCCTTGGAAGTAGTTGATTTCTTTCATAAAATTTTGAATAATAGGGAGAGTTCAAACTTAGTGAGCCAAGCGGAAATGCTTAAAAATGTACCCAAAGTTATAAATGAATAGCACAACAAAAGACTAACTGACAAATTTATAGAAGAAGAAGTTAAAAATGCTCTCATGTTGATGAACCTAGACAAATCACCAGGACTAGATGGCTTCTCAACCATTTTCTTTCAGAAATGTTGGCACTTTGTAGGCAAGGAAGTAACAGAAGCTCTAGAGGGGGTAAGAAATTCTAGGAAAATTCTAAAAGAAGTAAATAATACTTTTATTTCCCTTATTCCCAAAAAGGATAAACCCTCAAACCTTAATGACTATAGACCAATAGCACTTTGTAACACTTTATATAAACTTCTCACTAAAACTCTCTCACTTAGACTTTAGAAACTCCTCCCACTTATCATTAGCGAAGAATAGACCGATTTTGTGCTAGGTAGATCTATCTTTGATGGGGTTATTATAGCTCAATAAGCTATCCATTTGATACAAAAAATAAAAATCCAAGCATGCTCACTAAGCTAGACATTCAGAAAGCTTATGATAAGGTTGATTGGAGATTCCTGTGCAAATGTCTAGAAGCCTTTGGATTTTCTAAAAGCTGGATTAATCTTATTTTTGAAAGTATCTCTACCCCCATGGTCTTTGTACTAGTAAATGGTACCCCGGAAGGATTTTTCAACACATCTATAGGTTTAAGACAAGGTGACCCTATATCCCACTTTTTATTTATCATTATGGCCAAAGCCCTAGGCAGAACTATAACTAATGAAAAAGAGAGAGGCAATATAGATGGAATTACCATAACTAGTCAATTAGATCCTACAACACACTAGAACTTCATAGATGACATGTTGATTTATGGATCCAGTAGTAGGAAGGAAGCAAAAGTCCTTAAAATTATTTTGGAAACATATACGAAGGCCTCAAGACAAGAAATCTTCTTCTTTAACACAAACAAAGAAATTGAGAAGGACATATGTAGGACCATCAACTTTAAACTAGGTATGCTCCTATGTAAATACCTAGGCCTTCCCCTAGTAAAATATCAAAGAGAGACAAACATCTGGGATCCTGTCATCAACAAAATCAAGGGTAAGATGAATTCTTGGAAAGGCAGATGGCTCTCCTCTATCGGGAGAGTAACCATGGTAAGATATATTATGTTGACCATACCAAAATACCAATCTTCATGCATTCATCTTCCTTCCAATAAGAAAAAGGAGATCATTAAACACCTGAGAACTTTCCTATGGCAAGGGAGTAATGAAAAAAAGAAAATCCGCCTAATCTCATGGGAAATTTTATACAAACCTAAAATTAAAGGAGGTGTGGGTCTCAAGAATTTAGAAGATCATGGGAAGGCTTTGGGTGCTAAGTTAATCTAGAGGCTATATAAGAATTTGAAGGATAAATGGGCCCAAATTCTCATTTATAAATATCTTCAAAACACAGACCCCTCCAGCAGTTTTAGAGAAGCTTCCCCTCCCAAAGGATCCAAAATTTGGAATTTTATGATGAATTGTAGTTACATTATTAAGGAAAAACTTACCTGGAACCCTGGCTCAAGAGAGAATATTCTTTTTTGGGATGATTCTTGGGGTGGTTATGAGACCCTATCCAAATCCTTGGATAGCACCATCCTCATAAATTCTCTCAAAGATAAGATAGGTATGCATGTCAGGGACTATATTAAGGTTAATGGAACGAAATGGGAATGGAAATCCATGGAAGGGCTGGGCATTTTAGCTCTAGATGAATTAAAAATTATTGAAATCCTTAACAAATAGAAGCTTGGTTTAAGAGCTTTTGAAGACACACTAATCTGGGATGGCTCAAAAATAGGGGAATACAACACCAAAGATGGGTACAATCTCATCTCCAAAAATTATAATCATCCCAAAACTAACATACCTATCAACCTTTGCTGGAATAAAAATTGCCTCCCTAAAATAGGTTTTGCACCTGGCTTACGCTCAACTATAAAATTTTAATAGTAGATAGATTTAAAAAGCTGGGGTTCTATGGTCCTAGTAGGTGCGTCCTCTGTGAATCAAACGAAGAAGATGTAGATCATCTGTTTCTCAATTCTCCCTTCGCAAATAGATGTTGGAATTGGCTAGTTAGTAACTTGGGCTGGTCATCTACCTTTCCAAATTCTCTTTTAACAATGCTACAAGTGTGGACAACCTTAAAAAAAGATAGCATTTATGAAAACCTTTAGATTTCATCCCCCTCAATTTTGATCTAGGAGTTATGGAAAGAACGCAACAGAAGGATATTTAAGGATGAGAAATTAGAATGGAAACAAATCTACAATAAGATTGAGGCTAGCATCATAGAAAACTCTAATTATAGAATATCTAAGTGTCAAGATACTAATTTGATCATGAGCCATTGGGATGGGAAAATGTGAGGTAAATGGATGGGTCTCTCCCTCCCCCCTTTTATAGGTTATAGGAATAATATTAGGGCATCCAAAAGATTTGAGTGCAAATGGAGACCTTTGAAAGAAGGTTGGTTTAAACTAAACTTTGATGGTGCCTCGAGAGGCAACCTAGGGATTGTAGGAATTGATTGTAGCATCCATAATGAGGAAGGAAAGGAAATTGCTATTATAGCTAAACCCATAGGGATAGAAACCAATAATTGGGCTGAACTCTTCACATTGGTCCAAGGTCTAAATAAATGTGCTTCATTGGGACTTAGATTCCTTGAAATTGAAGGGGACTTCATCCATGTGCTAAGGGAAGCAAAAATCCCCAATTGGAGATTGAATTCACTTTTATCACAAGCATTAACCCTTTGTGGTTCCTTTAAGGAATTCTCCATCAACTATATTTATAGAGAAGGGAATAGGTGAACTGACGAATTGGCTAACATAGGGGCTAACTCAAACCTAACTCTCCCCTCCCCTCAAATCCTGAAGGAGGCCTTTTAGGAGACTTATCTATGTTTTTATTTACATAAATTTTAGCAACCCTCACTAATTAAGTGCTATAGTATGAGACTTAAGAAAATTTAATTTAATAATTAGAGGGAGACTAAAAAATTAAAATTCCCAAAGAGTGACTAAACCTATACCCCTTAATCAAAACTAAAATTAGAGGGAGACTAAAAAATTAAAATTCCCAAAGAGTGACTAAACCTATACCCCTTAATCAAAACTCTCCTAGTAACCCAAGATTTTCATTAAAGCAATCTTCGAGTACCATGTCTCACATGAAGATCATTACACAAGCAAGCAGTTTTTAAGGGCACAAAGGTACCAAAATAGACATTGTTATTCCAAGTAAGGACTCCTCACTAATTAATAGGAATTATATTCCTTTGTCACTCCTTCCTGGCACAAAGATCTAAGCCCTTTTTCTGCATTCAAATTAATAAGGGAGATAGCTGTCTTAAAATTGCAAGTACACATTAATTATGTATAGTCAGTATTTGCATTCTCACATGTTTGATCTCTCTCCATAATTATGAGAAGCTCATCACGAGTATTTTTCAGCCCTCGACTAATTAAAGAGGAAACAGATTGAGGATTTGCAATAGTATTGTATTAGGTGGATAAACTAAGGACTGGTTCTACGAGCAAGATGGAAACTAGAGTTGTCACCTTTCACAAAAAGGAAATGTGACAAATGGAATTTCAGGGTCAGGTGAGGCTAAAAAGGTGGAATCAAATCCTCAAGCCTTTCTCAGACACAATTTGAAGAGCCCTAATTAGAGGACTCAGAGAAGAATATTTTGATAATGATTTCTCAGATAGGGTAAATGGGCATGTGGTTAGCTTCTTCATAGCATTAGAAATCTTTAATGGGACTGAGAAGGAGAGGGTTATCAAGACAACTAAAGAAATCTTTAAGGATGAAATCTTGGGAGGTTTAGAAAAAGTAGTTTTCGACATTAACAAAGACCTTACAATTCCTTTTCCAGAACTATACATGAAGAAGGAATTGGAGGCCCTTCCTTCCATCCCCAACTTTTAATGGTTACCAATTCTATTTTTCAAAGATGAAGCTATATTTGATAAGGTGTGGCCCTCAATGAGGAAGAATTTGGAATTTCTCATTGCTACAGTACTCAAGGAGGAGGTGGACCTAGACGAAGTCCTCAACTACTAGCGTGCAGAAGGATTTGAAGTTCTAGTTGAAATGGATGAGGAGTCATCTAGTAACATAAGGATCATTGTTCCTCCGGTTAAGAGATCATCTCGGGATGACAAAGAAAAAAATGAGGAGATCACCATTCTATAGAAGAAGGATGCCTCCTGGTGTTGCAACATTGTTTGAAAAGACTAAGCTAAATATTAAGGTGGAAGAATATAGATAATAGCTTTTCTTGTGAACTTTTGAAAATGAATTTTTTGTTATTTTGTCACTAGGGATTGTACCTGAGTATGGCTAAGTGTGGACCTAGCAATCCCATGAAACATAGGACTATTCTCAGGTTGTGGGTAACCTATTTGAGAATAGACTTTCAGATTAAGGGCCAGCTTCCCTTTGAATCACCTGAAACTGAACTGAACTTTGGAGGAAAAGGGAGAGAGAGTGCATGAAATTGAAACTAAAACTAAGGCGATTCACCAAAATTTGATAGATCCACAAACTGAAAACAAACTCACAATATGATTCAGAACATAACTTGAGCATCACAACTCCTCCCTAATCTGATTTTTCCCTTAGAAATAATCAGGTGCTGGTTGTAAATGAGAAGGGAAGAAGAATTCCACAAACCCAAATACATTCAAATGCACACAGATTGAAACCTTAAGAAATAACAATGCTTGTGAACATCAAAATGAACAAAATATCAAGTAAAGGACTAAAATTTAATCACAATACATGACATCAAATCCATCAAAATAACTCACCAAGCTGTAGGAAAAGAAGGACAAATTGCTATAAACTGAATTGAAGGGAGCCAAAGAATAGCTTGCTTCTCTAGAGCTACAAACTTTCACCTCTGAGAAAGAGGGAAAGAAGAACTCACCTCAATCACACAAGTGAGAGGTATAAAAAGAAAACCTATCTGCATCTGCATTCATGATCACCACCTCCTAAAGATGGAAAATAACTACAAATAGGCCCATGAATGCCATCACAAATTCATGTGCTAAATTCCCGAGATTCTAGGGGGGCAGAAAAAGTGGGGTCTCTAAAATAGATAGTCAAAGAAGACTATACCATCTACTAAGCCATGTCTTATAAATGATATTTGACAAGGGTTTATAAAAACACCACCTGTCAATATCTTACAATGGTAAGAGAAATGACATTTACATTGAAAATTTACCCCTCTTATACCATGCTGCAAACATAAGTGGATCCTAAATATAGTTCCAAGATAATTTTGAACCCAATAATGAGGAGAAAGCATCTTAGAACATTAATATTTTAAACCAAATCCACATTACATGAAACTATCTAAGCATATGTTATAGACCCCCCACTAACAAAACTTAGGCTCCCCCTAATTGCAATCGTAGCTTTTAAAATTTAGCCCCACACTCAATGGCCCTAAGAAATTTCCCAAACAAAACCCCCACTATGTTCAAGTTTATAATATATAACATCAAAATAAAATGACCAATAAAGTGTTGACCCTACAAAAGGGGAGAAAATAATTTAATGGCCATTTTATTGAAACCCCTCTGCCGTTGCTGCTGGCACTTTCTTATTTGACAAATGGCAAGTTTCAATTTCAACTGGCACTCCACGGTAGCTTGGATTTGGAAACAACAAAATCCTTCCCTTCACAGCATCAATGTCTTGAGGTAGGCATGATCTCTTCATCATTCATTCTCTGTCCACTGCTATTTCTGCACTTTGATGAGAAGAAGGGCATGGAGTTTGAATGTGTATTCAAAATTTATTCATCTGTGTAAAAGCTAGGGCACAATCTTTATATTTTCTGCATTTGTATTATAGCATGGCACCCCGACATTTGCTGTATTGTTTTCTCAGCTCCTTAAGGGCTCATGTATGTTTTGTAAATTGTGTATTTGATTTGTGTGCAGCTATGATGGCATTGTATTGCGGCCCTCTCCATTTGATGAGGGCTTGGGCTAGGGCATAACCCGTGAACTGTTACTTGTTCATCTTGCATCTTTGCAACCCGTCTGTAGCTAGGGCATCATCTGGTTTTGTATTTTCTGTTGCACTTGTGTCCGCGGGTAATCCAAGGCATGACTACATAATGGTGGCTCTATTATTGCGCAAAGCTTTGAAAATATTGTGGCATTGATGCCCTAGTTTGTTAGCTCATAATATTAGGGCATCAATGATAGCTTATTGGATCTACTGTTGCTTGTGTTTGTTAATATTCACCATTGCTATGCCCCCAAGCTGGAATGTTTGTTCATATTTGAATATGCCATGATGGCATCATTTCCCCCCAGGCCTGTGCTTTGGTTTCATCGTTGCCTGAATGTTTGATCTTTCCACATAACTTCGAGCCTATGAAAACTATCATTCATTCATCTTGAGACACCACTAATGTATTGCTGGCTTGATGGTGGTTTGTATTGCTCTCAGTGCCATCTTGCTATTTGAAACTTTGTTCGTTTGCCATTTTCATTCCGCTGTTATGGTGTTTACTGTTGGTTCATGATTCACAGATGGCATCATACTTCACATTTTGTGTTAATGCATTGCTTTATTATTTCTTGCCACTATTATGCTATATTCTCGAGGGCACTAGTTTGGATTTAGGTTCCACTGCAAATTAGCATGAATATTGTTATTTTTGATAACCCGTGAGCAAGGCTAGGGATTTTTTGTATTATCATACTCTTGTAATATAACAAGATGCTTCATTGTCTAAGGCTCGGTTGCTATGATAGTGCTGTTGTTGATCTTAGAAACATGGTATATGCCTTGACCCTATACTTGAAGGCCTGCCAGTTTACCCATTGCTTGATCTTCATTCTATAAGCATGGCCCGCCAGTCATGTATTATCGGCATTCTGCATGTTCATTTGGCTTTGTCACCCCCCTCTACATTGCTTGTTGACTGTCATTAATACACATTCATTGTTCCATCACTCTGCTATGTTTGAAACTGTGGCATTATCATTGGCACTGTGGTGTTTGAAGGTTCACTGTTGTAGCCTCTCTGCATTGCTTGTTGATAGATAATGGTATCTCTGTTAACAGGTAGGACATCAATTTTCTTACTATTTTCATTTTGTATCTTGCATCTGACATGAATAAAAGAGGGCACCATACATCTATATTTTCTTTTGTTAACAATGCAAACGGCACCGTGGCATAACTAGGGCATGGTTTATTTCTTGCTTAGACTTGGACCATATTGATTAGCCACCCCTTGTATTTTTGAGGGCTTTGAATATGATTGCATATTATTATTTCATTACTGGTCTTATTTTCTATGTAGCCTGTGAGCAATGGCATCATTGTTTTATCTATTGCAAATAGGTACTGTCACTGCTACTCACTATGTATAGCTCGGGATTACTGGATTGTGTTTGATCTTGGCATGTGTTGCTACATCATTGTTTAGCATGGTGTTGAACTCACTGCTATTTTATATTGGTGCCTGTTTGATAGCATATTGTGATGTTTGTATCTCATTTACCCACTTCTTCATATGATGATACCATACTGTCAGTGATTTACCAACTGCAATCTTTTTTCTATTTGACTCATAATGCATATTTTGATTATGTTCATGCTATGAGATTAGTGCATTTAGTTTAGCTTTGAAGTACCTTTATGCTGTACTTTTCTCTAAACATATGGATTTTATGTACCTTTAACATGCTGATGATGAATGCTTCCTGAATCTGTCAGTACCCTTTGACCATGCTCCATCATTTATCTTTGTGGCCCTTGATCTGTTCCATTGACACTGCTCACTTACTGAGTGCCCCCTACATGAGTCAGTGCTTCTCCTTGAGACAGTTAGGGTTCCTAAAAATTCTGTGGGAATAGAGCTTCTAACAACCCTCACTGGTTCAGTGTTGGGTACTAGGAGACTCAATACTGATCATGGGTGTTGTAATCTACATCTACACATGGAAGAAACGCATTAGTGAAAACATGGTATTTCATTTATTTCTGAAGGCTCCTTCTTGCAACTTCCCTAAGCACAGTCCGTGTCAGAGGTGTATAGCTAAGTACATGTATGCATGCTTATAGATATTGTGGTACCATTCATTTTTTAGATCCATTGGATCTAACCCCTCCATTTTGCTCTTTCTCTATAGGTTCAGGATCACAGGAGCATGTCAGGAACACAAAAGATCAACTCATTACTAGGCAATGTCTAGTACCCCTGTATCTATGCTCATGATTATGTATATTTGCACTCATTTATGCAATTCTAGCAATGGGTATGCTCATGGCATGTGTGACCTTAGATAAATGTTTCTTTTTCAGTTCCCTTTCCTTGTGTACAACATATTCAGAATATTGGCACATGTAATTTTAGATGCAGTTTATCTCTTTTCCCTTTCATGTACTTTGCAATAAGAATGAACACAAATATTAAGCAAGATCACGTAATAACACAAACTAGGGTATTGTAGCTCATCTAGTAATTAGGTCTCCAAAAGAGTGAAAAATAATGGTAACAGCTATGTAAATAGGTAATACTGGTAGAATATTGGTTTCATACAAATACAATATCTGGAATGGATAGGCTATGTTTAAATTTTAACTAGATATAGTATAAGTTTTTTATAATCTTTTTCTATCGGCTCTTAGATTTTACCAATATATAGTATTATTTCTAGCTGCAACTTTGTATACGAAGCACTACTTCCAAGAATCTCTCTTTGTAGTAAGATTATTAACTTCATTAGAGGGTTAGGGATATTTCGAGCACTTGCAATTTTCTTCATCACACAGGCCCATCATAAAAGGATACCCTGGAATCCCAATAATGTAGACACCTTTTAAAAATTTATCTTAAATACTAACTTGTAAGCACATGTTAGAACTTTTATTCAGTTTCCTTGTATTTGATTTCCACTTCATTAGGCTCATACTTAGTTATTCGAGTTTCCCTCATTTTACAGGATTATTTGTATCTAGTCACATATGCATATCTTAAGGGATTACTTTCAAGTAATGTATATATTTGAGAATCATCATCACATACTTATTTACATAGGTCAAATTGGGGAAATGCGTTTCACTTATCATCCTAAGGGGATTTTTTAGAAATTATATAACCGACTCACGTATGATTCCCAACACTCAAGATCGGAGGTAAAATAATTCCAAGCTAGGCTTTAGGAACTTCGGATCTGGAACCTTGTCAGAAACATCCCAAGGTTACCATAGAACATTTCCCTTTTGGGTGGTCCATTCCATTTTTTAGGCTCTTCAAAACCGATAGGAAACCTAGCAGATTATTAAACCTTTGTTTTTGGCCCTAGGATTGTATTCCTTGTTTGCCTCACTCATTAGGCCTCTTCTTACTTTCTAGGCATCCCCCTCCATAGTTTTTCCCATTAAGTGGTAGATGCTCTAGGGTATAGGTTCCCTTCGTTAAGAAACTCAATGGAACGGTTTTATTTTCCAGCAAGACTTACGATTATACAATCATTAGGAACATGAGAATTTGAATTGAAGAGCCATAGGAAGATAGTGGAAGAAGAAGAACTAAAGGGTCTTTGGAAGGCTCCACCGTCCAAAGTTGATATAAATACTATTTCCTCTCATTATTGACCTACCCTTTGTTTAGTGACATCCTACTCAAGAATGGCTTCCCCTATTAAATTAAGGTGCCCTGACAAACAGGTTTCTTTTGGGGGCAATCTCTCTTTTAAGAGAATTAAAAAGATATTGATGATAAAATACAATATCATTGTAAGGGCAGTTGTAGTTATCATTGGAAAAGAATTCAGGGAAAACACCAACAGACATCGGGTTAATTCTGACATCCCCGCTATGTTCATTGCATCTTCATTGCAAGTGGATCTAGACATCAAAGCCATTGGAAACTCGAGCAGAAGGATCTTCAAAAAGAAATATTTACTAGACCTAGACAAAGCTCTCAACAGCATCTGAATGGATTTTTCCATTCCTAGGCCTAAAGACTGTGGCAAGAGGATCATTAACCAAATTAATGTTCCTACCTTCCCTATTCTGGAAGTGGAGGATTGGGATAGATTCTTAGCTGAGACCCCCTGTATCAGAAGGAACCTAGATTTCCTATTGTTTTTAACCCACATCAGACCTCCACCTAATGGAAACTGGATGAACGACTACTTTCTAGATGATGGCATTAGACTTAAATTGGTTGAGGAAGATAGAGATTCCTCAGCTTCCTCTAGCTACTCAAAAACACCCTGAGGGATAATTCTTTGCTCATAACTCTTGGAGAGAACATTCTGAATACACTGTAGCAAAGCTTTATACAAGTGATAATATATGGGGTTAATTTCTTCAATTTTCTAGCTCTATATGCCCATGACAGGCAATAATTCAGAGATTAGCAAACATGATTAGCACAATTCATTATACTTTTAATAGTACATAGGATTAACAATGAAGGATCAAAACAATATGGATTAGCACAAATATACTCATAACATGCATATCGAAGGTCTTCATTTCCTGTAAGAAACTCATATTAAGATGTATAAATAATTATAAGCATGCTCTGTCATATATATATATATATATATATATATATATAGTCATCAATTTTTCATATATATATATATATATATATATATATATATATATATATATATATATATATATATATATATATTTATATACATATATATTTATATACATATATAGAAATATGTTAGTATATAGATTAATATATATGTATATATATCTGTATATATATTAATAAATACATTTACATATTTTTATATATAAATTTTTATATCGACATTGACATTTTCATATATATAAATATATATAAGACTGGCTATATTTATATATAGATAGTTTCATTGTCACTCCTTCATATACAAATTTCTCTGATGCCTCCTTAGCAAGTTAGCAATGAGTATCGTCATTTCCTATAAAGCTCACTCTATGGAACCTTGGACATTTTGTACTCATCGATTTTAGCATATCTTGGGCGGTTATGATTATTATCTTAGTGTTTCGTCATATACAAAAGGTTGGTATTCATACCAAGGAAGCAAGGCTTTCAATTCAGACAGTAGCTATACAGATGATGGGAGAAGAACTGTAGATTCAGTTGATAAGATATGTATGATTATGTGACAATTTGCAATAGGAAACTATAAAACTTATGGACTACCCTTTATAAGTCGCTCAAAGAGGTAAACAAGGTGGCCTTAAATACGGAGGTATCATGGAAAGATCCAATTAAAGATAATTTTTTTTCTTCCTAATATAAGTAGTAGTTAGTATAAAGGACAATATACCATGCATGGGATGTACTTCCTTATGATTCCAACCTAATTAAGATTCTAGACAAAGAAGATTTATTTTATAAAATTGCAGAGGATTAATTCCATTATAAGTGGTCTTATAACTAATAGAACAGGGGATCTTACATGTTATTATTTATAACCAATATGCTTAACCGTCAACATGCTCAATTACTGGTAGGCTAAGGTAAAGGTACCTTCTTTTAAAAAGATAGCATTTTTTATAGTACCACCTTAACAATAGTAAGCATTTTTTAGATGGCTTACGTTAAGAATGCGAACAATGATCTTGGCCATGATTTAGCAAAGTGCAGGTTCTCTTAAGGAATTCATGCCCAATGAAGACAAAAGTAAGAAGTCAAGATTGTAGTAAATGAAAGAATTGGGACACGAATCTAAAATAGCGACGCTATGATAAGAGAAGAAATATGAAACTAATTGGACCAGATAAACACAAGACCAAAACTCTCTTTAAGTCAGGATTGACCAATTCGCAATTGGTTTGTAAGGGACATTATCATCTCAAGTGGTCATGTCATACTCACCAAGTCTCGTATCGGAGGGAATGTCATTTTAAATTTTGTATTGGAGGGAATGCCCTTTTAAAACTTATGTATCGGAGGGAATGCCCTCTTAAAACTTATGTATTAAATTCCGGACCTTAGGTCACAGGCACGGTGGGAGATTTTCTTAGCCTTACTCTTTCCTACTAGTGCCTTCACTGAGGGAGCCATTATCTACCATAAATTCCAAGTGTAATACAATTTGGTTTCGGCCTTTTACTAAAATAATAATAATAATAATAATAATATATACTAAATTTAATTATTATACATTTATTTAAAAAAATTGAACTTTTAAAATATTATTCACAACTACTAAATATATTCGATACATTCAATTTTTGGCTAAATTGAATGTATTGAATATATTTAGTATTTGTGAATATATATATTTTTTTATATATAATAATCAAAATTAAAATTAAAATTAAAATTTACACTTTTAAATTAATATTCACAAATACTAATTATATTAAATACAATGAATTTTTTAGTCAATTTTATATTGTTATAATTTAATCAATATTTAAAATTAAATTCAAATTATTCAATTCAATTTAAAGTTAACTAACAAATTATTATTGCAAAATATACTATAGTTATATTATAAAATTAAGAAACTAATTTATATATAAAATTGAAAGTCATTCAATGATTCTCTTTACTGATTTGAACAATTATTAATGAATAATTTATTTCTCTTTAAAAATTATTAATGAACAATTGTATCTACAAATAAAAAAGAATAAAACTAAAAAATTAAATAAAATAACATCTATTCAGCATAAAAATTGCGAACCAAGTTGCAATTACTAGTATATATACTCTTCAAAAATTAAATCACACAGTAATATTAAAACTCATCAGACAATACATTAAAATACTCTATCATAACATGTAGCAACTTATCCATTGCTACAGAGAAGCTAATAACCTTGCATATGCATTGGCTAATAAAGGTTGCAACCTCGGATTCGATGCAATATCTTTCACGAGTGCAGATATCCAAGCAAATCCAGGGCTCAACTCTATCATGCATGATGATATTGACAGAAGATAATGCATTATAACATTTTTTGTTTTCTTTCTCTGGAGTTTATCTTGCAGGATGATTTCCCAAGCTCCCTTCCATGTTGTATCTGCCCACATAGTTGAGCAGCTACGTGTGGATCCTGGGCTTAAAAAGTAGCAGCTTGCAATTAGAGTGATCTGAGTCAACTTCGTGTCTCAGCCTTCATTTGAGATCCGCTAAGGGTAGTTATTTTTTGTGTGTTTGCCATGTTCGGCAGTATGGGAGTTGTAGGTTTGTCAGTGTTACCCATAGAACTAGCTAAAAGGTGGAAAACCTTTCAGTGGTGGAGGCTTCATTACTAAATACTTCTAGAGCTTGGAGCCTTCCCTGTGGTAGAGAGATGCATACATGATGTTTTTCCAAGAAAATATATCGTTCTATGAGAGCTTTATATGAAAATTCTTTTGCAAGTATCCTTTCTGATGTAAGGAGGCATGTTCAGAATATTCTATATGTGGTCCTCCCTCATCTTAGTGACAAGCATTTGGTCACTATTCATCTTCAGCTATTGCCGCCTGATGCAGATAATGTTGCTGATTATGTAGGAAAAATGCCTGCAAATGGTGTTGGCATACCTCCTAAAATAGATAGCCATCTCATGGTCTTCGCAATCACAGGTCATATAGTTGTATTGTGTTGAAGACATCGTTTTGCTTTAATATGGGGTGGTGGAATTTTGTGTATCTATTACCTTTTGGATTAGATTTTGATATTAGAGATTTTTTCTATCGTGAATGTATGGTTCTAGGTTTAAGTTTTCTGTTTATTATGTTTTTCTCATGTAATTTTTAATATATCGTGTCTAATAGCTCCTACTACTTTAAAACAAATTTTAAAAAAAGCACACATAGAACCCAAAACACACAACTAGCGAAAACAAATTGTATCGGTATAATCATTATCTCTGAACACATGCTTGCATCATTATCTAAAGTAAACACATCAATCAATAAAATCATGAAAACATTAGTTATAATATATAGATATTAATCAATGTCATTTTTGACAGAAAATCTAAGCGCAGTTGATACTTAAAATTCCAAGTCATATTACTTTTCAAAAGAAGTAGCATTTGAGATCCATCTTCGCACAACAATTCAAAGAAAACAAGCCCTAGTCCCTCGCATAATCTATTATCAACTTATCACCTTCAAGCTTATGTCCACTTGACCAAGAAAATAACAGTAGCAAATAAAACCCATAAGTTCGTGAAGCCTAGAAAGTCATTATAAAATCACCTGAAAACAAAACCTAAGTACCAGATTCACACAAATGCCCATTTATTTTAACGCCCAACTTCCTCTTCTTCGGGAGTCCAGTCATTTTGAATATTAAAAATCCTTCTGATCATTTCTGGGCTTTCATCCTTAATCATGTATGCGAGAGTTTGGACCAGTAATTTGGAAAGATTTTGGACATGTAAGCCACGGCGAGATGAAAAAGGGTAGCCTGATCAACCTTAACGAACTGCTGTTCCCACTTCTTCACATCCTCCTCTGTGAAGGTTTTGCCGACATGCACAGGACATTAACAGCACTTATCGCATTCCCCAGGATGGTCATGTTGGTCATGTTGGCAACATGCACATGATATTCGCAGTACTCAATCACCTTGGCAAGAATGTTGCTGGAAACAGTGTGTAAAGGGATGACGCTCTCCGTGTCGTTGCCCTCCAGGATGTACTTTAACATATGTGACTGCACGGCCACCCGCATACTCTACCTCGAATATCTTATTATCAGAACTCTTCAATTTGACCTTGCGCTTCTCTCCATCGGATGTATTCGGATTCATTGCCATGAGGAATATCAGGGATCAGATAGAAACAGGGGTCTACGAATAAACGCTTTGCAATCTAGCCCTGTGATTTCAAATATAGGGTTTAGGGTTTTGTTGTTCTTGTTGCAATTAGGTTTTCTTTTGGGGTGGTCAATTTTTAGGGTTTTATATGCATCCACTTTTGATGCTTCGGTGTTTCTTTAAGATTAAATCTAGAGGTAACATGTAGCATTGTGATTTGCGATTAGTTTGCTTATGAGATTGACAAATTATTAGGTTTTTTAAAGATGAGGTGTAATTATGATAGTAAATAGTGTTTTTTCTGTTAGGATGGTTGATTTGTATGTTTTTATTATTTTCGAACCTTTTTTACTTCAATCATTGTTAGTCATTAAGCTTAGAGGTGATGTAATAATAGTGATCTATATTGTGTTGAGATTAAATTTATTTCAAGATGAATATTTTTTTAAATTTTTTATGTGATGAGGTATAATGAGTTATGGTTCTTTGATTAATTATTTTTGTGTGGTTAATCTTTAAGATTTTATACATGCTAACCTCTTATACTTTATTAGTACTTGCTGAAGTACTTGCATCTGTTTTTGGATTTTTTCATTAACTAGTGATTAAATGAACCGTTCTACACCAATGAAAATAAATTCAATTTTATACTATTAATTTTTACAATATATTATAATTTAAATAACAACCTATGATATATATATATATATATATATATATATATATATATATATGTATGTATGTATGTATGTATGTATGTATGTATGTATGTATGTATGTATGTATGTATATGTATATGTGTATGTGTGTATATGTATATGTGTATGTGTATATGTGTATATGTGTATGTGTATGTGTATATGTGTATGTGTATACATATACATATACATATACATATACATATACATATACATATACATATACATATACATATACATATACATATACATATACATATACATATACATATACATATACATATACATATACATATACATATACATATACATATACATATACATATACATATACATATACATATATATATATATATATATATATATATATATATATATATATATATATATATATATACTAATTATACATTAACAGCTATTTATGTTCAAAATTATGTGATTTTATTTGCTTATAATTTTTATTTTTTCTTTACAAAATATTAATATTTAAATTAAAATATATTAAATTAATATTTAATATTATTATAATAGTTTTATTTTGAAAAACTTATTAAAATTTAGTTTAAAAGATCAATTTATTTAAATTTATTTATTTATAATAGTTTTAATAAAAAATATTTTATAAATATTTATTACTTCTACTGTAACTATATAAAACATAATAATTAAAAAATTAATGTACTATTATTTGTAGTATAACTTAAAAATTTATAAAAATTAATTATTTCTACTATTACTATTACTATTATAGTTTCTACTATAATTAAAGGCAAGTACTTGTTATTTGGTGTAAGAGGTAATATGTAATAGTGACTATTCATGTTGTTAGGGCATTAGTTTTCTATTAAGATGTTTAAATTTTTGGTTTCTATGAGGGGAAGTATAATAGTGAGTTATGGATATATCTATTAATTTTCTTTTAGAATGGTTAAGTTTTTAGGTGTTTACATGTGTCAACCTCTTGTGCTTTAATTATTTTTCCTTGATTAAGTTTTAAGTTTGGAGGTGTAATTATCATTATTAAGAGATGAAGTGTAATAGTTGATACTTATGCAAGTCTTTTGACTTTGTCATTTTTACACACATCTATCAAGAGTGGAATGATGTTGTTGATTTGCTTGGCTAAATGGGATTCAAGTCATATGCAAGACTACAATATTGTTGATAAGAGGCACTTTTCCTTTGATTTATCACATGTTTTTTATGAACTTTCTTTACTGTGATAAGGTTCTATGGAGATTTTTGTTAAGCTCTTATGTTTTTTATTTCTTTGTGCTTCAATAATTTATTACCCCTCTTTTATTAAAATAATAGAATACAACAATTATTTTTATAAAAATAATTTAATTAAATAAAAAATTAAAATCAACAAATAAATGCACAAATACTACAACTATGAAAACAATTTGAAAATAAAAATGTATGAAGAAACACTAAAAAACCATTTTGGTAATCACAAAATAAAATTTGCTCAAACTACAATATGTTTACAAAAAAAATTTTAGTTGTTTCGAGCTACAATATTCTTTCTCGTTCTAGAGCTAGGCAATATTTGTTTCTTTTGCAACATCTGTTATCTACTAATTGTTTGTTCAAACACATTCTCCTATTTTCTTTGATGTTTTCTCATACAAAAAAAAATTGCTATTTTTAAAAATTTTCAACTAGCATTCAGTTCACAATTTACAGCTATGTAGAGGGAATGAGATTAAAGACACCTAAAATATTTTTAAAATGGGTTAGTTGAGAAATAATATCGACTTCTTGATAATGGCTCTTCTATGGCTAATTATGTCCACGAAGATCAAATTGCAATGGAATGCATCATTATTAGAAATAATATCAAAGGAAAAATTTATTAAATCGGAGCAAAAAAAAAAACTTTATATGGTTGAGGGTGTTAAGAAATGTTACTATCTTATTGTTATAAAAATTTGAAGTTTAAAAGATTTTATAAAGTCATTATAATGTGATAATTTGAATTATTTCTTTGAGTCTCGCACTTTTTATTTTTTATTTTTCAATAAAAATTGGATAATCAGAAGTTAGAACCTCTTATTATTATTTATATAGTTTTTGAATAAGGTAAAAGTAGGTTTTGAATGGGCCCCAATACTATATACATTCAATTTTTGGAGGGAATTGTAACCCAGATCTTGTAGATTGGAAGAATAACTTTAGAACTAAAGGAAATAGCTAGGGAAAAGGATAAGCCTTACATCACCCCTCCAGCACAAAAAGCCATTAGAACTACCAGCAACACAAATCAACACAAGAATTGTAGCAAAAAAGAAATAGCCAGAGAAAATGCAGAAGTGTAAAGCCATCGATTTACAACACTGTCATTTATCTAGGGTTATCAGGCTCCCTAAACTAGACATAAGGGTTTTGATGGCTTCGATAACCAAAATGGGTTTTAACAACCAACAGAGCTGGCAGATAGAGTAGTCCACCCTATCGGAACCAAACCAAAGAAGAGACAGTAGCTGAAACATATGAGCAAGAAAATCTTTAGCTGCACCATAGCATTTAGGGTTTTGAATGGCTCCCCCAACCGTTAACAAGGAAATGGGAATAAGGATGACTCCCCAAACCACCAAATCACAATCTACTAGAAAAAAGAAAAGACCATCAAGGATCTCTAGCAAAAATAGGACTCTAGCAAAGGACAAGCACAATAGGGTTTTGAAAGGCTCCCCGGCCTTTAACAAAGAGATGGAGAAGAGGAAGACTCCCCATGCCACTAGATCACAACCTACCAGGAAAAAGATAATACCATCAAAGATCTCTGGCAGAAACAAAACCATCCAGCTATGGCTGAACTCACCAACAATACCCCAACCCACCTCTTCCATCCAGCTACTAGACACTTCAATAGGAAAAGCCTCCACCTCAGAAGGAACTTCCACCTCTATAGAAAGTAGGAAATAGATGTTAAGAGGGAAAGCAACCTTCACCTCAAAAAGAGCTTCCACCTCAATAGGAAGCAGAGTAGAGGAGTAATGAAGATGAGAAACCATCAGCTATCAAAGAGCACTTCTGTGCAACCCCACCTCAATAGGGATCCCACACAGGACCACAACAAATGAACCATCATCCCTCTCCACACAAATGAAAGAAAATGTGGAACCCAAAAAGAGGCCCACACATCAGGATCCTAGGAATAGGCCAACTTGAAAGGATCTGAAAGAAGGACCCAGAGCAGCTTCTCACCATCACAAAGCTTCTGAGGAAACAAGGACCACCTCCACTCCAAAATAAAGGGGAAAAGAACCCCCCCAATCCTTTACCATTACAGAGAGCCCAAACCCTAACCTCTAAAATATTAATAGGAGAGAGGTGGGAGTGCTAGACACATAAGCAACAGCTCCCCACCAAAAAACCCCACAAACCCCCACTTGGGTCACCATCCTCATCTTTTGAGGTGACCTCCTCCCTCTTCAAAACTAGGGACCCCACCCGCTCTACTACTACTCTCGCACGTCATCATCTACCACGAAACAATAAGATGAAAAATTATTATTTATATAGTTCTTGTTGTAAATAGCTTTATTTCTCTTCTTCAATGTGATGTAGAAGATTTTATCTCTACCTTCTTTTCTACATAGTATTCAGTAAAAAAAAATATAAACTATCAAAAGTCTTTGGTGTACTAACAAAGTTGAAAGAATCTTAATGAGTCTACTAGGAATCAACTCCTATTGAATATATATTGATATTACTATATACATTGATATATATGTATATATAAAGTTAGATTAGAATTATTCTCATAATAACTAAATAGTTAAATTGATAAAATAATTATTATTATTATGTAAATATTAGAGAAATTAATATAATACTCAAGATATATATATATATATATATATATATATATAATATATATATATATATATAATATATAATATATACACACATACATACATATACATATACATAGACATAGATATACATATACATATACATAGATATACATATACATATACATAGATATACATATACATATACATAGATATACATATACATATATATATATATATAGATATATATACATATATATATACATATATACATATATATATACA